>PVKM010021910.1:0-22221 GCA_004027735.1 Carollia perspicillata
GGGGTAATGGTAATGTTATAATTTTTGTATTGTTTTTCAAGTACACTGTCTCCATTTCCCCCCTCCACACACCCCCAAACTGATCCAACCCATTAAAAATGCATATTTAAATGGAATATACTGTATGTAAATTGTATCTTAATAAAATTCAATTTTAAGAGTAGCTGGCCATAGTGCATAATAAACACAATATCCTCCTGGTCCTATTATAGCCGCAAAAACTCTGTTGAAATAAAGAACTCTTTAATAAATAAAGTCCACTCTTATATTTGAAATGTTATACTTTTCCCAGCATACACTCCATGTATATGAGTCTTCCACTAAACCAACTGCAAATGTACTGTGATTGTTTCCTAGTATATTCAGAACATTTCTAACCATGCAAGGTAGTCGAGTTTGTGAAATAGAAGATTATGGTGCTATTTTTCAAGTCATTGTTCAATGTTAGAAGTACCACCAATTAGAGTATAAAATGGAAAGTGCTATAAATGATACACCACTGAAGGTTCCAATATTAGAAACACAGTTTTTCACAGACATCCTTATTGTGAGTCACCTGCACTTTGTGATTCTTTGAATCAGGAAGCTGATAAGAGAGAACAAACAGAAAACAAAATGAAATAAAAAGAAATGAGAAAAGAAAGGAGAGAATGAGAGAGGGGAAAGGATGGTAAGACAGAGGGACAGAGAGAAAGGGAGAAGGAGAGGGGGAAGAGAGTGAGATAGGACACAAGGCAGGAAGGGAGGAGGAGTCTGACATATCAACAATTCAGAATTATGCAATTAAACTCCATACCCAGAAGCAGCAAGGATTTGCCGTTTCTTACAAGCTAGTAAGATTTCATTTTCATAATAACATCCTTTTTTTCCTTGCTATGATTAGTGAAAGTGAAATGCATGACATAATGCAGAGGAAGACAAGGGGCCATTATTATGTGTATATGGTTGCTACTGGCTCTTGAGAAGGAAACACACCTGAGCCCTCAGCACCTTGAATTCGTACTTCTAGTTCAGGACTCTATATTTACCACAACTTTGCTCTTGCTCACACAAAGACTCCCAAGTGATCCAAAGTAATGATATTTCAGACGTGGCATCTCTCCCTTGTTATATGAACTTTATTTCTGAAACATTTCATGGTTTTCATGGCTATCTTTATTGTTGTGCTACCTATTTCCGTAAAGGACTATTTCTGTTATCTTTCTCAACTTCAAATGCACAGTTGACTAGCTTTCTCTCCCTGCTGTAGCAATCTGCTGTCTAAGACACATATATAGCCAAAACAGTGTCTTAGGAAAACATACTTTCAGTTTTTCTCCAAAGCAGTTTTGACCAGTATCAATGGGGAATGAGAGATTCCCACTATATCCTGTGTGCGTGATTTGACCAACTTCACTTTAATTCTTTCACACAATTGAAGCATTACATTGAAGTGTTAGAAAGGACTCATTTAAACCATTTGGGTATTCATTTTTTAATGCATACTCATACTGAATGCACAGAATACAATTTACACTTTTCTTCATAACTTGGATTTATGATTAAAATATCAATTTTGTATCATGCACTAATTCATTCAGAAACTACAATAAAAACCTACACGTCTTTTTCCTGCACAAAGTGAACATGAACTGCTAGATTTCCTGAACTTAGTTATAGTTATTTAAAAATAATTTGTCAGAAATTTTCATCACAGTCATTCATCACTTCTCTGCATCTGGTATTCCACTCTTCTAATATTCAGTGAATTAAAAAGCAAAATCATATCTAAATATTTAATACGAATATAATCAGTGAGAATAAATGCATTTTGAGTGAGCGCATCTCTACTTTGTGATGCACGTTGGTTTGAAACCCAGCTGACACTGTTTTCTTTTTAGCTTGTTGGCACCATTTTGAGAAATTAAATTTTTCAGAGGGTTACTCTTCAAACAATTGAGATAGCATTATATTGGGATTTTAGTATTTTTCTTTTACATATGTTAATGGTCTTAAATGTAATTCTAAATGTTGGTTTCTATGAGTCATCGGTTTTCTCAAGCCCACGGCAAAAATAAAGTTTGTGGTGATGACTCTGATGATGATCATTATAATTATAATAAAAAGAAGATAAAACAGGTAAGAAAGAGAGAAGGCGTTGTCTATGATAGACCATTTTAGCTAGGCTTATTTTCCCTTTTGGAGACTATCATTCAGTTGGAGATTGTTCTTCCCTACAATTTCATATTCAAATGCCATTTCTTTCATGAAATAATAGCGATAATGCTATGATGGTACCTGATATTTACAGTAGCGTCTACTGTTTTTAATATTTTCCATGGCAGAGTAAAATAATGACAATCCATTAGTTGTTGATGGGACTTGGACATTTTATGCGTCTATAGATAGCGAACATTTAGGATCAGCGAACATTTAGAATCACCGATCCAAAAAAACAAGCTCCTTTTAGCTTCTAAACCAACAGAAGTCATTATCTGCTTGTTTTGGTGGTAGTGGTGGTGAAAGAAATAATAAAATTTTCCACTTATATTGAAGATAAATTATTAGGACAAAAACGTATGCCTTCTTTATAACCCAAATTTAAACTCTCCCTTTGATCCATAAATAAAGGGATAGGGTAAATGTGCAAATTATAATGAATATATTCAATTTATTTCAACATTACGCAATAGTAATATATTCACTGTCTAGTACATCATAAATAAGAATGCAAAATAATATATTTTTTAAGGAATCGAGATGAAGAAAAAATATGAGTCATTTCGGAAGCAAGGGTTTAAAAATACAGGTGGACCCAGGCTGTGATTGTTTCTACACACTACAGAAACCTTGTCCTGGGAGTCGTCTCTCTTTCATGTACACGGGCAGGCACAAATAACACCCCTGTCATATTACAATATCTCTGATTACAGAATCATAAGCATGTAATTCTGCAACATGACAGTATTGCACTATATGACATTTTAGGTGAAATGTTCAAACTAAACTATGAATGATTACACCCATGTTATTACCCTACCAACCACACTCGCACATGCTGGACCCTGTCCATGAGTATTATGGGGACTGCAGGAGCATGGCAACCATCTCACAGTACAGTTTCACTCCACATATTTCTTATTCGAAACTGTTCTACTTGCTTACCATCTAGTAAGTAATGTTAAGAAACTGGGCACTACATACGTAATATTTCTAGAGACTTAGAAAATACAAACAGTGTAAGAGGTGATCTCTACCCAAATTGAAAAGTACAATGAAAGAAAAACTGCAACCCATTCAGTTCGATTTTTTATCTTATGGGGCATTCTCAGGGGCAACACCTGCAATTCCCAGGTGTTAAAAATATATGTTCATTTCATATACAATGTTATTGTATGGATGTTATAGCATGGCTTATTAAATTTCATGTTAGACTTTTCATGTTTATAATAATCACTTTCACATGTCCATCAAGGAGTATTCTCACCTTCTTTAACAAAAGAAATCCAAAATTCTGGATGGCCATATGACTACCAAACTAATGATACGTTCCATTTCCCTTCAACTTGGCTAGGCAGGTGACCCGGCTCTGGCACGCCACTGCTTCCTAGTGGCACTGCTAAAAAGCAGTGCTTGTGAGTCAGCTGGGAATCTTCCCTGTCTCTCCTGCCAGAAGGTGATAGTAACAGGAAGAGGTTGTAGAAGCAAAAGCTGGCTGTGTATTTAGGATATGACTGAGGTGTTTCACCAGCTCTGTGCCTTATGTCTAGTCTATTATGGAAAAGGGGTCAGCTTTCAACTTGTTTAAGCCACTGTTCTTGTTCCTCGAATTGCTTTTCCTGTCCCCTTCCTTCACAGGCATCAGACCTGCATCATGGTATGAAGATTCTCAGGCCTATTCCTTATTATTCCCATCTCTGTTTGTGCTTCGCAGAGGAAACAACTAACCCAGTGACTTGAGCCTCCTCTCCTTGAGGTATGAAGAATCACTACAGACACTGTCACTACAATCTCATTACCAGCACTAAGAATTACTTACTATGAGCTACATTTCTACAACATTAAATCATAAAGTAAAAGTAGATGTGGGTAATTGGGAGTACAGGAAATTGATTTTAGTTAAGCCCAGATTAAGCAGAATAACTTCTTTTTCTTTAAGAAATGCATCAATCATTATTTTGGGGTATGCAGTGTTGAAACATCCAAAGATATCTAAAAGTTTTCTTTAGTTAATCCAATCTTTGTGTATATGTTACAAGGGGAAAAGGGCACTATATATCTAGGTTAAAAAAACTTGGCACTAATATTGTTTCTATCCAGCTGAGGCTAGAAGAGAAAATTGACTCACCTCTTCTGCATGGATGCCGCACAGCTTGTTTCCTGACAGGAGTTTGTTTTTCAAGCTTTTATTCTGAGGAAAGAAACATTGTTTTATTACTAAGAATGACACAATTCTATGAATTCCTTTAAATATGTCAGTTACATTGCATTTCTGTATGTTTGTTCATGAACAAGTCTTTTATGATGTGAAACACAACGAATATAGATAAACCAAGTAGAATCTGTAATGTAAAAGACTGTTACTTCTGTTAAATTTTTGATGTCTTAGCATTAACCCATTCGTTAAAAAAAGATGGAACTTTATTTGGCCTTATATTTAATGTCTGTCTTATATTTTTATATCTTATTTTATAAAATCACGTCATAATTTTAGCTTCAACTCTGCAATCGATGCTAGTTTCTGAAAGCATCCCTAAAAACAGCAAGCATTTATTTGTACTACCACTTGGATGCAGGTCACCTTGGACACTACTATAATACAGCCACAGACACATCAGGGTCTGATTTCTCTTTAAAGAGGTAGTTTTTGAGTCCTCATATTCCTGACACCAGTTAATCGCTTCCAAAAAGCTTCTTGACACTAAGAAGCTATTTTGTTTTCCAGGCCTCCTAAGTATGGTCTCTTTTGCTATGGTCTCTGTCTGAATACAGACAGATCGGTTAACAAACTTCTCATAAATTTTCCTAGATTCTTAGGTAAATGTTTGTTACTTCCAACATAAAAGCCACAGGCTCTCAGCTATCTGAATCTAAGCCCTTAGAGCTATTTAATTATACCTGTCTCATTACACTCAGGCTTTTAGTTTCTGCCCCAGGACCTCAGTACCCAGCCTCCTTTTAGAGTGGCGGCTCAAGGAGAGCAGAAAACTTTGTAAACCCCCCAGGATTTCGACTTCATAATGTCTCTACAGGAGCAAACATAGTGATGGTATGGTACATCTGCATAATGACTCTAAGAGAGTCAATTTGATGAGCACCATGAGCAAATTGAACAAAATTTATGCAGAGTAAATGAATAACTGAATAAAAGGATGCATCAAATTTAAGAGTTCTTCACTCACAATTCTCACAGGATTTTGAACATCATTTCCTATTTTATTTTTCTGCCATGCGAAGAGGAAGTACAGCTGCCTCAGTTCAAAAGAATTTTTGGTCTATTTTTCCACTTTAGCTATGAGTTGAAATTCTAAAATGCTCATTTGAATTTCAATACCACAATATGGTTTACACATATGAGGAGTTATCCTGATTCACTCAATAATGTCTTTTTGCAAATATTTGTATACATAATACGAGCAAAAGATTAGAGTTTTTAAAGAGACTTTAATAATATACATTATTTCTATATTTAAAATCTTGTAACTACAATAATGACATACATACTAATGTTCTAACTCTGTGGTGTTGCTCAGATTTTAGGTTAAAATATTCCCTAGTTTTCTTTCTGTTCTTGTCTATGATTTTTTGACCTGCATCCTTAAATATTTTTAAATAAAATGGTCCCTTTTTTTCTTTTTTTTTATTGTTCCTATTGCTTTGTACATAGAGATATATCTCTAGAGATTTGATATGCATTTGTATTTTTCATCTTTTCATGGTTATATTGCTTTAGTGGAAGACTGTTGAAATTCAAATAAGGCCTATAGTTTGTTTAATAGTATTGTATTAATGTTAATTTATCAATTCAATAACTATCACTTTCTATGATGTTACATTAGAAGTTTTGGATAAAGGAACATAATAACATTCTGTATTAATTTGCCATGCTATTTTCTATGCAAAAAAAAGATATTTCAAAGAAGTTAAAATATCCAAAAATAAAATTTAAATAAAAATAAATAAGTAAAAATTGAAAAAAGCACATCTGGTATGAAGATTTATATACCAACAAAAAGTATCCACGCCCAAGTAACTTTTTTAGAAATGATAATAAAGTTCATAAATTTAAAAATTGGTAACTATAGTCTATACTGCTTATAATTTGCATCTTCACTTAAACTTTTCTTTCTTTCCTGTTTGCCTTTGGTTCATTCTGTTCAGTTCTGCGGTGAGAGATAAAGCCGAGAATAGAACCTCATATCACTGGGGATGTCTGTAGTAGACATGGACAATGCACGTCATTGGCACTGGGAACGCGGCCACTCCTCAACATGGACACCATCCAAAAATAAGCAGTGATTATTCTGAGTGTCCAGAGTCGGCTCTGGCAGCAGGTACTTCTGGGCAACTGTGTAAAGCAATATGTTTCCATTAAGCTAAATGTCATTTCTAGAGCTTAAGAATTACAGCATTTCACTATTTTGAAACCTATCCAGAACTGGGAATAATTAATTATAATCACCCACAATGGGGCTAATTATGGCGCACAAGGGAGACTTGTCAAGGTCCACAATGGGATTATTCTTAGAAGGCATGTTCTTCAGAATATGGATGGCACAGATCCCCAGACCACGCACTGATATAACCTCTCCACTCGTGGTTAGTGACTGTACTTCTTTAATTACAGAAAAATTATGGCTTGATAACATGCAGGCATTGAAAATATAGTTTTTACCATTTTGCAATCAGTATTGTTATATTTTGTGTCATTTCATCTACCTTCCACGTAAAAAATCTCATCTATATCAAATTTAACAGTATTTTTGTAAGATCCAAAATGTAATTATGCCCGAAATGCCAGGATCCAATTATGACTATGCCTCACTTGAGGGGGTATAAATAAAAGTATATTTAAAGTCATCAAATGTTTAAATGTCTGTTCTGTCTGTCGCTCTTCTACCATCCCTTCTTCTAATGACCATAATTTTGCTTTTTCTAATGAGAAATATTTTCCATGCTAATTCCAGGTGGCTTGTGTGATACTTACTCCATCCACTATATCAAGAGAAAAGAATAAGACTCTAGCCCAAGCTTTGGGAGACTTTGTCCAGATTTGGTAAAGTAACAAGAACATTACTGATGAGGCTCAAACAAATATTTTATTTTTGAGAATTAGCAAGAAAAAGGCAGTGAGGTTCATTGTTAAATCAGAAGTTATCTGAGAGTAGACCTAACATGATGGAGGAAAACACACACTTGAGTATTTGAGGTCTGTTCAGCAAGCATCCAGCCATGCAATATATATATAAAAAAAATAGAGACATGTATTGAAGAAAATACAAGATACAAGAAACACTGTACATAGGACAATGATGCCTTAGTCCCCTTCAAAGTAGGCACCTTGGGACCACACACAGTTCTCCAGGTCACAATTAGTTGCCCCATTGTCTTTTCCTGAATCTTATCAAGGGTCTGAAATCCCTTCCCTTTCAGAGGTGATTTTAGTTTTGGGAAAAGCCAAAAGTTGCAAGGCATCAAATCTGGGCTTAGCGGGGCTGAGTCACCTGGGTGATTTGATGTTTCACCAACAATCTCTGCATGAGATGATGCATGAGCGGGCAAGTGGTTGTGATGAAGCTGCCAAACACCAGTGGCCCATAGCTGTGGCCCTCCGAATCATCCCAGTTGTGTCCACGGACGAATGCTCAAGCTTATTACAAAATTTTATGCAGATTTGTTGCTCTGCTCAGTCAGTCATTTTGAATGTGGTGACAACACGGTACACATGCTCACTCAACAGTGCCTAATGCCCCTGCTGACAAGTACAGTGAAGCCATCATTGTTCACACATGCGCATTCCAGTCCACTCTCCTTGGCTGCCAGGTTATATCAACTTTATGCAAACCTTTCTTATTATACTAACCATGGTTGGACTTTTTCTGAAGAGACTTATATAGAAAAATACTAAATTCTGGTGATGTTGGAGCCCTCTCTTCTCTCCTTTATGCAGCCTTGTCTGAAGCATGTATACTGGGGGTTTTTTATTACATTTTTCTAGCACCAGCCCTTCTGTTCTCTTGAGGCCATGCTTCAATCTTTTTTGCCCACCCTACAATCACATAATTCCTTCACTCTTGCAATATTCAGAGAAGCAAAGTTCATCCAAGGAACTATGATTTTATCTAATACTAATGACACAGCTTATCAGGATGTGGGCAGAGAACATATCTATGTAATTTACCTTTTCTAAATGTAAGGCAGCTCTCACTTACCACCTACTTAAGAAATTCTTCCCAACTAGGTGCTGTTCACACTCGAGGCACATTAAAATAAATGCCCTACAACCTTCTTGGGAACCCGGTTTGTATACGTCTCAGACCCACCTAAAAATGTAATTTATTATTTCTCAATGTCCAGATGATAAAACCCAAACTCAAATCTGGCAAAACAGAAAATTGTTCTTAAATAAATAATACATCTGCTTATTCTAATTTTGCTTTTTGTCTGTGAACTTAAAACATCGTATTTTCAGTATATTTTACATGATGTCTCAAACCCAACAAACATTCTGGGCTATAAAACAGAAAGAGAAACACACCTAGAATATTTCTATTACCTTGCTATGTGGAAATATAAAAATTTCCAAATTACTGTGAGTAATTTTACATAGCATTTTAAAGTAAAATTAGGTGTTAATTGGGATTTTTGTTTGCAAACAATAGAAACCAATGAAGGATAAAACAAGCAAAACATGAATTTATATTGTGAAGACTGCATGTAGAATAAAGGGAAAGCCTGGGGAATAAGGCTCAGAAAATATGCAGGAACCAAGGAGGAGGCAGTATCCATAATTACAAGACGGGAATAGAGCTATTGTGACAGCGTAATAAGAAGCTGTAAGTCGCTATACTTAATCGCAGGGTGAAATGATGAGGTCTCAATGCATTTTCATGGTGCAAGTCAGAACTTGGGACTGCTGAGGATTGTCAAATATAATAAATTATGCAAATGTGCTTATCACATTATTTTCTGGAATTAAATAAAATACACTACTGCTGCTACACAGCTGAAAACATGAGCCAGTGCTGCTATAGCGCAATTAAATGTGAAGCGAAAGTAAAAACACCTGCGGTGCTATTCAAACTAAAACCAGTCATTGCTGTCTCACTGTGAAAAGCATCTCCAATTTTAGAACTTTCTAAAATGGATGTGCAAAAAACCACTATACATGACTGCTTGAGATCCACATTTGTTTCCATTTAAATGTGTTTTTAAACTGCCTGGGAAATGGGCATGCCTTTTGAAATAGCCATCTTTGTAATTGAAAATCTTACGTGATATATTAAGAAAAAAAACAGAATTTAGGAGTAATGTGAAATGTAAGTGCTCTGCTTCAAAAATACTGGCAAATGTTATGATGTTTTACACTTGCCTCAGAGTCCTTTACTGAGAACATCTCAGGGAAGGGATACGGTTTGGAACTGAGATGGAAACCATGAGTGTTTACTTCATCAATTCTTAGACACAGTGTTTTTCACCGTTTAATGTTTATGAAGTCAGGATATAGTCTACAGTATTAGGCAATTTTTATGTAGCATTTATGGCTTCCCTAACTCAAATAAAGTTAAATTAAATAGTTTACTTTAAAATAGTTGAATCCTTAAATATAAAAATTGTTATTTCAAAGTTCTTGTTTTTAAAATAAGAGGTAAAGAGGTCAACAAAGAGAAAAAAAGTTTTCTTTCATTTAGAACAGTTTATTTGTCAAGAAATGAGGGAAAATAAGAAATGTGTATATGGACTTTTTATTTCTTCTAAGCCACATAGAAGAAAAAAAGTAGAATTTCAAAATGGACTGAGATAAGTGGTTTACAAAACAGTTTTAAGTTGATAATGGAGAAAAGACAGAAGGGAACCAGCCATTTATCTCCATCACAATCTAAAGGCAGAGCTTTCAGCCACCGACAGGAGTACTCAAAGGCTCTGGAGCGGCATCTGCTGAGGGAGTGACACCGTGATGTCTTCTGGCATGTAAAGGGGTCAGCCAGATAATAGGAAATGACAAGAGAAGGAAGAATATATGCACCAGAAATTTAGACGTTCAATTAATTATGCATAACATTCTGGGGACAGAGTGTTATGTTAGCTCTGTGGGGCACTGTATGCATGGAAGCCGCAACACTGAATGGTTAACATGACAATCACATGATCAAGCGTATTCTTTAGAAAGATAAGGAAGAAAAAAATTGGATTTCAAATTCAGAAGTATATTTAATGTTTCCCCCATATAGGTTTGAATAGCAGTTTAGGCAGTATTTTGTAGTCTGATAGATACATGAAAGAGTGCTCAAAATTACTGATTATTAGGGAAATGAGAAGCAAAACTACAAGGAGATATCATCTCACACCTGTCAGAACAGCTATTATCAAAAGACAAGAGGTAACCAGTGTCAGTAAGGATGTGGAGAAAAGGCAACCCTAGAACTCCCTTGGTGGGGATGTAAATTGGTGTAGCCACTGTGGAAAACAGAAAGAGCATTCCTCAAGACAGTAGAAATACCATAGCCTATCACCTAGCAATCCCATTTCTGGGTATGTATCTAAGGGAAATAAAAATAGAATGTTAAACTCCTTAAAAAATAATGTTTTTTTTTTTTTACAGAGAGTGGAATTGAGGGAGAAGGAGAGGGAGAGAAACATCAATGTGTGAGAGAAATACAGATCAGTTACGTTACTACTTGCACACCTCCAACCAGGGGCCTGGCCTACAACCCAGGCATGTGCCCTCCCTGGGAATCGAACATGCAACCTTTCAGTTTATGGGGCACAGCCCAATCTACTGAGCCATACCAATCAGGGTGAAACAGGATTTTAAAAAGTTAGTTGCACTCCCATGTTCATTGTAGCATTGTCCACACGAGCCAATATGTGGAAACAACCTAGGTATCCATGAACAGATGAATGGTTAAAGAAGGCATTAACATAGACATATTATTCAGCCATAAGAAGGAAACATTACGACATCATGGAGGGATCTTGAAGTCATTATGGTAAGGAAGGTAAGTCAGAAAAAGAAAGGCAGAAACTGTGGGCTCTCTCTCGTGTTTGGAATGTAAAAAACTGAACTTGTAGAACCAGAGAGTACAAATAGTGGTTTTTAGGGAGTGGGAAGTAGGGGAAATGAGGAGATATTGATCAAATGGTATTAACCTTCAGTTAGAAAATGAGTAAGCTCTGGGGATCTAATATACAGCACAGTGATTAGTGGACGATATTGTAATTACTGGTATACTTAACAATACTGTACTAAATACCAATAGTGTGTTAATTACTTCAAAGTTGCTAAGAGAGTAGATCTTAAATGTTCTTGCCACAAAAAAAAAAAAAAACAGATAACTTTACGGTGTAATAAGGGTGGGATACCTTTAAATCTGGACAATGTCATCTGTCGATGATACCTGAACAAAAGTGGAAAACAAATCACGGGCTACTGAATGTATATATGTGTTTAAACTTGTATTTGTTAAATGCTTATCCTGTGCTAGCTATTTTGCAAAGTGCTTTACAAAAATTATTTCATTCAATCCTCACAGCATTTTAGAAATGACAAACCTGAGGCTTAATGACGTTATTTAACTTGCTTGTGTCCACGTAACTACTAAGCGGCAGAGCTAGGGACTAGTCCAGGTCTAGCAACCACAAGAACCCATGATCTTCTCCATCAGCTATATAGTTTTTACTAAATCTCTGCTGCTTTTAAAAAACAGTGAAATAAATAGAAGTCCTGGATTTCTGCTCACAAATGGACAATAACCAAAATGGACATAAACATGGAATTGGTCTGTGAATTTTAAATTTCAAATACATGTATATTCTCAAGTCAATCTAATCTCACCAGCGAACACAATAAATTATGGTTTATAAAACAACTTTTTCCCTGGAGCAGTAACTAGGCAAAGTAACTGTTATGACATTATTAGGAAAGATGAGTCAATTCACTCATAGTTACTACTTAGAAGATTCTTCTCCTTATCTGCCCAGTTAAGACATGAACACCTGTCACCCTCTGTTTGCAATTCTGCTGAGAATTCCCAGTCCAATGCAGCCATTTTTTTCCTGGGAACACACCTGAGTGACTAAAAAAATAGTCTTCTTTCTTCAACTTTGTGGGAGAATGGAATTCTTTTCTTCTATTTTTTTGTTTTACTTTTTTTTTTACCATTTCATCCAGCTCAGGATAAAAAGGTGTTTGAATATATTATCATATTCACATACAAGTGACAAAATTGCATAAAACATACCAGAGCTATGTGATTTAAGGTTAACGCAATTAACTTTAAAATTGTTTTGTTCAGTCTTTGCTTGTCAGTCTCCATTGCATTCAGGATGACTGCAGGTCATCATGCTTACTTATAAGAATAAATCTGGCCTTGCTTTATTATTTATGATTTCATTGAAGCTTGCCTAATATCCACTGTTGTGAGCAATTCCTTTCTAAAATAGTATTAGTGAGGATCTGATGCTGTAACTCAGGCCAGACAATAAAGTTTAGCTGTTACACATCTCAAAGGGAGATGATGATGTAATACTTGAGGTTTTCTTTTCCCCTCCAGCATCACTGGGAAATTCCTATGAGAAACGTCAGGAGAAGATAGGCTAATGTTTTGCTTTTTTTTGCTTCAAGTTTACATAGTTAGGCCTATCTATGGTTTTATGCATTGAATTGATTGGGACATTGATAGAATAAAGACTGTGTTTTAGTATTACCATAAACCCGATTCCATGAATAACTGGATGTGTCTCGTTAAAGTAGAAATGAGACCAAATTTTCTTCATATGGTCCTAATCTGAATTTGTTACGCAATTCCATATGGAATTAATTCCCCCCAACCAAAGGGGGGAAAAGTTCAAATTATGGCTTCAGGAATAAGAAAGGAAAAATATTTACAGGTAAAATGCACGAGTATTGAGTATACTTATATTGGTGGAAATATTGACAATGGGAAGTTTTGCTCTATTTTCAAACATTAAGTACATATGCCTATTTTATAGGCATGTACAAAATAAAATAGAATTTGTACTCTCAGTGTCTATAGCTCTAGTTAGGCAGAATCTGTACTGATTCAAATACCTGTTCTAGTAAACAGTTCAGTATGATTAATAACATTCACTTCGCTAGGATATTACACTTCTTTTTATTACAGAGTAATCTGGATTCTACCTGACATAATAGAACAAGTTGAGCTGTGCTAAGGTGTTAGCACTGGTTAGATAGTTTCTTCTGGATGTCTGCTCTAACCATGCTTGAGCTTGGTCAAAGCTGTTGGCAACAAGTAAAGAAAACCACTTAGTGTTTATTATTGAATAAAGAAGCTCAGCCCTGGCTGGTGTAGCTCAGTGGATTGAGTGTGGGCCTGTGATCCAAAAGATCGTGGTTCCATTCCCAATCAGGGCACATGCCTGGGTTGCAGGCCAGTTCCCAACAAGGGACGCACGGGAGGCAACCATACATTGATATTTCTCTCCTTCTCTCCTTCCCTTCCCCTCTAAAGATAAATAAATAAAATCTTTTTAAAAAAGTTAAGAAGCTCAAATAGATCAACAGAGAAGTCTGAAGTAAATTTGATGCTAAAATCAAACTGTCCTCTATTTAGGGTCAAATGCATCTGTTACTACCTTTTCCTTAAGCGAAAGCTTGCTCATTCCTATATGAAAGTTTGCTCATGTACCTTCAGCATTAAGCATTCTTCCAGGATCATTTTTCTGCTTATTTGAAACATAATAATCCTGCTATAGCAATTTTACTCCAAGTGATTGGCCATGCTGTGAGGAGAGCAAGGACTGCTAGTTAGTTCTATACAGACTCGCCCCTTTGAAAGGAAATCATATCAGTATTGTTTCTGGCCTGTGAATGATTAATTCGATCTTGGAGAAAACATCTGTGCCCAGAGCGCATTCCAAATGCAGTGGAGGAGGCAGCTGTTCATATGATGATGCCAAGGAATTTCACGGCAACGTTACCTCTCTCCATCTCAGTTTTGGCCTCTAATTGTGTCTGGATATTTACCATTAAAATCAGAGTCCTAGTTTTGATTTGATTTATTTTATCACTCATTCATTCATTCTTGAAATATTAAATCAGTACTCCTGTAACCCTTATACGGTGGGTACAAACACATTGACATATATTATTGATTCCACATTACATGCCATTAGGGAGTGCAAATTAAAACAGTAATGAGATACCACTACATCTATCAGAACAGCTAAAGCTCAAATTGCTGACAACACCGAATTCTATGGAAGATAAGGAACAATGAGAGCTCTCATTCACTGCTGGTGAGACTACAAAATGGTACAGCCGCTTTGGAAAACAGTTTGCCACTTTCTTACAAAAATGTATATATTTTTACCATATGATTCAGAAATTATACTTCTTGAGATTTACCCAAATGAGTTAAAAACACACATCCACAGAAAACCTGCACAATGATATTTATAACAGTTTCATCCATAATTACTAACACTTGGAAGCAACCAAGAGAACCTTCAGTAGCTGAATGAATGAATAAACTGTGGAATACCCCAACAATGGAATCTTATTCCATACTAAAGAGAAGTGATCTATCAAGCCGTGAAAAGGCATGGGGTAAATTTAAATGCACATTACTAAGTATAAAAATTATACTGAAAAGGCTACACACTGTAAGATTCCAACTATATGATACTCTGGGTAAAAAATAAAATTATGGCAAGAGTAAACAGATCGTTGTTTGCTAGGCATTTGAGAGAGGGAGAGATGAACAGGCAGTTCACAGCATTTTCAGAACAGTGAAACTATTTCCTAGGAGAAAGCAGTTTCATAAAGGTGGATGCATGTTATATATTTGTACAAGCCTGTAGAATGTACATCATCATGAGTAAACCCTAGTGTGAGGTATAGACTTTGGGTGACAAGGATGTGTCAAAATTGGTTCATTTATTGTAACAAATGTATCATTCTCATGGGAGATGTTGATAGTTGAGGAGACTGTAGGAGTGTGGGAATACAGGATGTATGGCCATCTATACTTTCAGTCTATCTGTGAACCTGAAACTACTTTGAAATGTAAAATATATTAAACACATTCAGTTTCATTAAAAACAAAACATATCTGACTTTACAATCCACAATATGATAACCTGAAAATACTGGTATATTCACCATTTAAACCAGGTATATTGGATCTTTCATGTAAAATATGTATTCCTTGAAAAATAATATTGGTATGATTGCATAAACAAATGCATATTAATAAAATATTTTTTTAATTTTATGATAAAACTACCTTAATTTGTATAGTAGCTTTACACCACAAAGAGTTCTTTGAAAGTACCTAAAGTAGCAGATTAATAATTAGAAAAACTTAATATCTATTAAAATCATTGACTATATCGCAGAGATTCTAAATTAAACAATATATCCTTTTTGGTACTTGCTAAAATAAAGTAAAAGCAAAAAATAAGCTCACTAAATAAAGAAGATATTAAAATAAACATATTAAATAAAGGGCAATAAATGAATACACTAAATAAAGAGGATATTAATACTTTATCAATTTGATAGTTTTACAAATGTACATATTTTTAAAAGTACAATTTACACAATTGATTATGTTAATCTTTTTGGTCTTTATGATATTTTCATAAAATCTGCTCACTAAAATTCCAATATGCTTGGAAAAGTGTTTGACTCTATTGCAGCTGTCATTCATGTCAGCAAACGTTTTCCCTTTTAATTGATATTGATGTTGGAACTTGAGTGATTATTTTCACTGTAGGATTTAATATTTTGACCTCTGCTTCTAAAATCGTGGTCCTAGCAAGAGAGAATATGTATACTGGGTGAGTACGATTTACCTTTACTGAATATTTGAAGCACTTTGCTATTAAAATCAAGCTATGTTCAGCGTCCTCTAGTTATTCTTCTTGTTTATCACAAATACACATAGGAAGTGCTCCAGCTTTCTCCACGAAGAACTCATACAAATGCACACGCTGTCAGCTCCCTGACATGTGACACACCCCTCCGACTCACCTTTGAGACACAGAGAAATGCTCAAATCTATCTTGATCTCTGTTCCATGGCCGGGGCCTTTCTTGTGAAGATTTGTTTTACAGATATAGATATATTTTTTGCAAATGCTTACCCCCTCCTTTTTATTGTTAAGTATCTTTATCAAGGATGACTTTTATTTTTTATTGAGTTTATTGGGGTGCCATTGGTTAATAGAATTATATAGGTTTCAGAGGTGCAATTCTATAATACAGCTTCTGCGTATTTTATTGTGCGTTCACCACCCCAAGTTGAGTCTACCTGCATCACCACCGATTCCCACTTTTACCTTCTTCTTTTATTTCCTTTAAACCAGAACCAAAAGTCTCTCAGGTAAATGAAAAGTAATATAGTAAACTTTAAATTCATTAACATATCAAAGACTTGAAATTGCATTATAATGAAGAACCCCATGAAACAGTGAGCTATGGACACTCACACTAAGTGAATCTCTTAAGCTCACAGTGAGTTTCTAGGAGCTAGTGGGCCTCAAAATGTAGTTTCTGGAATAGCAGCATCCTCATCATTTGGGTACTTACTAGAAATGCAAGTTGATGGGCCCCAAATTGACCCAAGCTTCCTGAGTCAGAATCTCTGAGAGTGGGGCCTGACTATCTGTATTTAATGAGACTTTCAAGGGATTCTGCTGCTCCGTCATATTGGAGAAACACGGTTGAAAGCACATGTGAGAACTCACCCCAGGTTTATACAGAGAATCCAATGGCATTCCATTTCTGGTTTTGTGCTCACAGCTAAATAAAACCCCTCTAGTTCATATCACTCATAAATATTTTAGGTTAACTACTCCCATCCTTTCAACTCCACCAGCCCACCGTGAGTGATTTTAAATATAACAAATTATCTCACTAGTACATGGCTACCTTCGTATGGTGCTCCAGTGTCATTACCAAGCAGACCTCTCACATACGGTAAAAGCACACCCATAAATCTCACTGACTGCAGGGCCATGACGGGCTATTTCTCATGATGATGGAAACACAATTCAAACAGCCTTTAACATAAACCTTGCTCTGTATACTCTTCATGAATAATAAATCAGCCATTCAAATAACCTTCTATATCCACTTTTACAGACATTCACTCAGTATTTGGTAAGGGGCTTGAAACTCAACATTGCCACTGTTTCCCTTGCAGTATAGTTCCCAACAAGTTCATTAAGATTTTGATGCCAAATGGAGACTCAGCTAGTGTTTTCCACTTAAGGTCTTTTGGCCTGGAGTTCACTCAAGTCTCACAGCCTAGACTTGGAGGTAGATTGTTTCTTAACCGATTTTAGCATAGTATCTTAATCATAGAGTCAATGGCTTATAGTTATAAATAATGACTTATAAATCACCCATTAGTAATAAAAAGAAATACAAGACTGCTCGCTTGCAAAGTACAGACAGTTCATCGTGCGATTTGCATGCATATTTTTCTTTTATGATTCTTCTAATAGCCTTATGAGGGAAGTGCTAGAATGCCCATTTTGCAAGTGAAATAACTGTCTGTCCATTTTACATCACAATATTGCCTTTTTCTAACCCTGAGTGCTTATTTCATGCTTTTATTGCTTACAAAAAAACCTGTGCTTATCTCTGTGTGATAGAGACCCAGACTAGCAGGATCTTAAATAAAGCAGAAGTTCCTTTTTCTGACTTTCTGACACAAAAGTCCAACTGCTGTGACTCTTAAAGTTGTTACAGGCCAGACTCTTCCCCACTTGTCGTGATGCCGTTTCTCCGGGGTTGCCCTTGCTTGTCTGGTCCCTGATGTCCTCACCTCCATTTCTACATGCGGCCATCAGGGAGAGGGGAAAGAAGAGAAGAAGAGCACGTGCTTTCTCCTTTATAGATACAACCTGCAAAGTGCCAACGGGTCTTCTGGTTACATGAACAGTGGCCAGAACTTAGGTACATAGCCCCAGACAGCAGCAGAAGAAGCTGAGAAATGTTTATTCCGGGTGTCATTTTTGCTCAGACAAAAGTGAAGTAGAACAGAGAGAACAGCTATTGGTTGGAAGTTACTGATCTTTGCCACATTTGGTCACCGGTTTCTCTCACCCCAATTCAGAACCTGGACTTTAAATCTTAAGATAGGCGGTGTAAACAGGTGATTAACAAATCTTCAGTACTGAAGTTAGAATACATGAGAAGCACCTTTTTTCAGCTGAAAACCTCAGTCTACTAGTCCACACTCTGTGAATCTGCAGAAACCAATTCATTATAAATCATGGTTCTTGCTGCCAAGTCACTTATCCATCTGGCGAGAAAGCATCCTAGATGAATGGCTTAGTCAAGATTTCTCACACTGGGGTCTTCAGATTACCTTCTGAACCACCTAGGGAATTTAATAATAAGTCGGAACCCTGGTTCCTGCCCAGACTGTGTGAATCACACTCTCTGGTTATGTAGCTCAGGAGCCGGCATATTAGCATTACTTCCAGGAAAACTGTATGCATATTAAAAACATTGTAACATAACAGGAAGAAATGTATAGATTTTAATTATTTTAGAAAGTCTTTGTCTTAGCTTATGTTCTCCCATTATTAATGCCCTCTAAAGCAGGGGTCCCCAACCTCCGGGACATGGAACGATGGTCCAGGCCTGTTAGGGACTGGGCTGCACAGCAGGAGGTGAGCTGGAATGTAATGTAGTTGAATCATCCCACCACCTCTGTCTGTGGAAAAATCGTCTTCCACAAAACTTGTCCCTTGTGCCAAAAAGGTTGGGGACCACTGCTATACAGTATCTAAGGAATGATCTTTCTATGCTTATTAATCACTAGCAGGTGTTAGACCTCAAATGTTAGACTACAGATGCTATATAGAATCATCAAAAGTAGTCACACTTTCAGGTGTTATCTTACATCAGCATCTTAACAACTGCATGAGGTTGATAGCAAGATGCTGTGTCCTACTTAACAGACAAGTAAATTAGACCGATACTCAGAGAGGCCAAGAGACTTGCACAAGGCCACATAGCTCTTAAAGGTAAACTGAGATTTTGATCTGACCACAAATCCCATGCTCTTCTTCACCTTCTTGAAACTATCTCCCAAATAATAAGGTTGAGAGTATAATTCCCAAAATAACCCAAATATGCCTTCAGCTTTTCCAGCTGACCCATGAGGGTGTTGGTATGTTGATACCTCTGTTCAATGGCTTACAGTATATCCTAAGTAGAAGGCCTACTTGGCATTTTGTATGTTGAAAATAATATCTAAAGTCAAAGGGTTTTCCTTAGGGAAGTGGGAGGGAAGTGATACTGAATGCCTGCTCCCAGCAATAATCTAGGCTCTTCACATAACACAGGTACAATAATAGCGCATACTCCAAAGCCCAAAGCTTTTGTCACTCCATTGTTCTGACTTATCGTATCCTGGGCGTATAGTGTAAATGATCAATGATCCTGCATTTACCTTTATTTTCTTCTAATTAAGCTCAATGACAAAAAATGTGCACTACCTAAGGAAGTTATGAATAAATGTAGAACTTTGAAATCGCTAAATGCCATTTCATTTTCACAATTTGGAAAGATCTACAGTGTGGACAAATCTGTGCCCACACTGGAATCTTCTTGTATGTGCCTGCTGTGATGTGTGCTTTCAGACGAGCACTGGGGTTTTAAAGCATTAGAGTCTGCGAACGAACTGTCATCACATCTGTCTTAATTGCGTTTCCATCTGCTCATGCGGCATGCACCTGCACTTGGCTGATTAGATGAGAACAAGGGGGGACGTCTTCCCATGCCATTCTCAAAACCAAGACTTCACTTTTTAATTGACAGAGTGTTAAAGAAAAAAAAAAAAGAAAAACATGAAACAGAATCCACAAGGCATATATTTTAGTCCTAGGTCTTCCATGTATAAGCTGTCACCATGGACATATCTGTTCTGTGACATTTCTAAACCTCTATGTATCTATCTATAATTACATCTGCCTCATCACTATGCTAGTGTGAGAATTAAAGGAAACAATAAATGTGGACGTTCTTTGTAAATATAAAAAATGTGATTTTTTCAAATGCCATATAGTCAAATGTCATTGAGACAGAAGCATAAACTAAACCTTAGATTCATGATTCTCTAAAATGTGGGGTTTACTGGTTGATTAACAAATCCATCTGTGCTTCTACTGCTGCTGTATGCTTAAAGTACGCTCCACTTTGATGAGCATAAAACGGGTATCAAAACATGGGGGAGAGAGGACTGTTGAAGAATTGATAGGTAGTTACCATTTTAAATATGCTTTTTAATCCTCCAAAGTGCTTTAATCTCCTCAGAGGGTTTAATAAATGCACTACTGAGACCCTGCAGCCAGGGCAGGAACCGCTGCTTAGATTGGGGGTGCAGCTGAGACTGCAGCAGACAGAGGCAGCAAACACAGAGTGAAATCATCCCAGATGGATGGAAGTACCCATAATGAGCGGCAAACATTGTGCAAAGCACGTTAGAGGGAGCAAACCTCCTTCAGAATGCTACCAAATTAGACTAGCACTGGTATACAAGGTGAATTTTCAGTAATTGTGACTAATGACTGAGAAAAGTCTGCCAATGATAGTAACTACTGTGATAAAAGACAGAGACAACCAACCCAGTGCCGAGGGATGTGAAAAAAGACAGTGGTTGGACACACGAAAAAGGGAATCAGAACAACTTGGACACTTACTATAACGAGGAGGAAGGAAGAGGAGGAAGGGGAAGTGGAGATCCAGGATAAGAAGGACAAGGAAGAGAAGGAGTAGGTTGAGTGGGGAGTAAGTCAGGAAGAGGAGAGAAGAGAAAACGAGAATCAAATGTAACTAATAGGAAGCCCAGGTTTCCATCACTTCCTTATTAAGGTATGATAGGGACCCTTGTATCATTACAGTTTGGAGAAATTACTTCCCAATGTAACTTGATGGCACATTGCACATTAAAGCTCACCCCAAAATGTAGGTCAGTCATTCTCAAAGAAATGCTTGCACTGACATCATAAAGTTCTGAATTAAAGAATACCTGTGCTCACATTAAAAAAAAAAAAAACAGAAACAGAAAAAAAATAATTTTTCCAGTCCTGCCTGGTGTGGCTGAGTGGATTGAATGCCAGCCTGAGAACAAAAAGGTCACCAGTTCGATTCCCAGTCAGGGCACATGCCTGGGTTGTGGGCCAAGTTCCTACTGGGCATGAGAGGCAACCACACATTAATGTTTCTCTCTCTCTCTTTATCCCTCCCTTCACCTCTCTAAAAATAAATAAATAAAATCTTTAAAAAAGGAATTTCTCCAGATGCTATTAAACAATTCTTAATGTGGGTTTCAAGAAATAATGGCTCTGTAAAGTAAGAAAAGTCATAAAATCACAAACAGTAAATAAATTTGACAAACATTGCTCTTTGCTGAAGGACATCTCAAAATCTAATTTAAAGACAGCTTGGTGAATCTTCAGGGGCAGACTGGAGGTAGTGGTACTTCTAGTGCAACTCAAGCTGTCTTAAAAAGCATTTCTGACAATTAAAATCAAGAATGAAGTGCCCAGAAGGGATAAATTCAGGCTGACAGCACAACTTACTGAATGGTGATCTCTGCAATCAACTAGATTTGATGACTGGTTGATAGCAGCTGATTGATAGGATAGATGACAAAGTTTCAAGATACTAATTATAGCTAGATACAAAGTGATTTAAGGTCATTAATCGACTATTTCCATAGAGAAAACAGTGGTAACAACCTCACTAGTAATTAACTCAATTCAAATTCACAAGAGATAACAGTTTTTTAATGTACCAAGTTTGTTTTAAAAATTTAAAGAATATGAAGAGAGGTAAGAGATGGAGAGTGAAAGTATAATGAAAGCTTATTTTTAAACAGTGCTAAAGAGACGATAAATTTGTATAACTCTACTGGGGAAAATTTGACAATATACTAAGTATCTTTTGAATATTATTACATTATAACTCAGTGTTACCATTTCTTAAGAATGAACCTAAAAATGGCATTGGGGGAAG
>PVKM010021911.1:0-22206 GCA_004027735.1 Carollia perspicillata
AATCTAATGAACAAAATCAACTAACAAAGAAAACAGAAACAGAGGTATAGATACAGGGAATAGACTAATAGCTGTCAGGGTGGTGGGGGTTTTGGAGACTGGATGAAAGCAGGTGAAGGGATTAAGCAAACAAAACAATGCAAAACAAAACAAAACATATATATAGCCAGAGGGAAAGAGGAATGGGGGTGGGTTAGGCAGAGGTGTGCAAAGGAGGGGAAAAGGGGATGGAAAAAAGACTTTGTTTGGGGAAATAGGCAGACAATGGAGTGTGCAGATGATGTTTTGTTTTATTGATTTTATTGAGTTGTACACTTGAAACTTGTATGGTTTTGCCAACCAATGTTACCCCAATAAATACAATTAAAAAGATTTGATCACTGTACTTCATGCATGCTATCCCTCTGTCACTCAACACCAAACAGGTTTAAACCTTAATGGATCTCTATTTCATATGCTACCTTCTCTGCCAATGAAACTTTCAGAGTCATGAGCTTCATTCACAGTGTGCTGGAGCCTGCGCCAGTTCCTGTTTACTTGTGAGAGCTGATTGAAAAATTTCAGGAAGTTGAATAAGCTGGTTGTTAAATATAGCCATTATTAAAAATAAACTATGTAAACATAATTAAATAAAATATATAAAAGCAATGGTAATAAATATTAAAAAAAACTTATGACCTCCTGACTATTTTTACCACAATTTGGGCTTTTGACGTTATTTTACACCTATGGTATCTGAATGGTGGAAATACTGTATGAGTGCTACTTGTGTCCCTTCCCTACTTCAGACTCAGGGATGTCATCTGGCAGCGTGCAATTTCCACCAGAGTGGTGTTTACACCACGGAGAGAGGCAAACACTACCAGTAGGGGATTTTTATTTTTCCTGGAGAGCAAGTAGTTAGTTATGTACCATAATCCCTCCATGAGATGGCTCACAGGTCACTGCTATGCCATATAGCACCCAGCACAGTGCTGGGCACTTGAAGGTCAGGCATTGCTCACAGTTTCCTCCAGAGAAACACTTATGAGCTTTCTGTGAAATTTCTTAATGTGGAAGAACTTGTTGTGCATCTCTGAGGGAAGTGCTGAGTTGAGATACTTGCAGAGTCATCTCTATCAGTGTGGTGACCATTTCAGTTTGGTGTCTCTGGCCCATCCTGCCTCTCCCTGGATGTTCTGTTTCAGGAGTCATGGACCAGGCAGCGTAGGAGAGGCAAAGGGCCTGGTGTTCAAAACCCTCCTTGGCCATGACTTTGTCACAGTAAACTGGTTCCCACTTACCATCCTCAGTCTCCTTGTCTGTAAATGGGATGATTTAGGACTGTCTCCCAAGGGTTGTTATGAAGACAAAAAGCATGAGAAGGAAATGTGGACGTAGTCATGGTTGGTCTTATTGGTGCTTTGGTTCCCCTCACCAGGGCTGCCTTAACCCGAGGCAGCCTTACCTGGCTTCCACGGATGTGATAAGCAATGCTGGAGGTGAGCAAACCTGGGGGTTCAGCCAGGTAAAGGGCACTGCAGGGATGTTGCTTAGTTGAGCAGTGGACAGGAATAAACTAGAATACAGAGAAGGCTACTTGAATTTGGCATCCAAAGTAGATTTCAGTAAGCTTGGAGCATGTAAAGCAAAAGTTATTTGATCAGAAAACTGGAGGGGTGAAGCGTCAATCAATTTATCCCACAAATCCTGATGATGCTGATCACAGGCCATGAACTCTAGAGCCAAATCAGCACAGACCCTCAGTCAGCATTATTCCTTCACCCCCTACCTTCTACCCTTCACCCTCCATTTGCAGGCTCTGACCTCATCTCACAGCCACCTTCCTCCTGGCCAGCCCTGTCTCTGATAATTTCTTTCCACTTGAAACTGACAAATAGTTGGGCACATGAATCAGCATAGCTTCACCAAAACAAGCACAATGTTTCTGAAACAACTTTTTATTTCAATAAAACTCCCTTATTCTGAAGTAAGATTTTTGCAGAGATGTGCTATTAACCAAGAGGCTGATATACAAGTCAAAATATTTAAATACAGAGAAAATTGAAGACTTACAAGCAGTCTGGGAAGAGAGAAAAACTTTTCACAATGGATTCCTAATTCCACGCTAATGTTATTATTCAGTCACTCCTCATTTTATGTAATAAATGTGGTCCAGTGCAATTGGCCACATAAATTTTTTTTCTTCAGAGCAAATCTAATTTCTCCACTTATTTCTGTTTACATGGAGGAGAAAATTTTCATGGAGAGAAACAGTTAGTACCTTAAACTGTAGTCCTATAGAATAGCCAGTGCCATTGCCAATTTTCTTTGCAATTTTAACTTTTTATTATGGGCATTTTCAATCACATATAAAAATGAAGGGAATCAGATAATAATAACTCATAACATAATCACTTCCGAGTACTTATCACTATCTTCAATAAGTTCATTGCACAGACAATCTCATTTTATCTGTACCTTATCCATCCCCTCAGCCAATTCTTTGGAATCACATTCTACAGAGGATAATAATTCATCTGCAAATATTTTGGAAAATATCTCTACAAGACAACAATTTTTTAAAAGTATGTAATTCAGTAGACTTACCCAACTATTATAATCATCATTAAATATCCAATTAGGTTCCTATTACACTAATTTTTCTATGATCAGTTTTTTTTCAACTTGTTTGATTTAGGATGACATGTTTGGTTCTTCTCTCTCTCCCTCTCTCTCCCTCTCCCCTCCCATACCTTGGTTAAAAAAAAAAACAACTATTATTTGTCCTGTAGAGTTTTTTATAGTCTGGATTTTGCTGGTTGCATCTTCATAGTGCTTTGTGTTTTTTTTTTAACATGCTCTCCTATCTCACCCATTGTCTGAAAAATGGCTCTAGAAGCTTGATACACTTCAGGAGTGAGTTAGTTTGTTCAGTTGGTTATTTTCAATGCTACTTCATAAGACATGGGGCACTTTTCTCAGGTGGCCCAGAATGTCCACTTGTCTCTTTTTTTGCTTTGTGAACAGCCATTGATGATCATTATCATTACTTGATTGGGGGGTATCAAAACAGTGATACTTTATATTTGTTACTACTCTCATTTCTTAGCTGGAATACTTTCATATGGAGAAAATTTGTCTTATCACCTGTTGCATTGCCCCAAGGTTCAGGCCTCTAGGAAAGACAGGATACATGCTTTGTTCTATCTTCTTATTTATCTTTTTTAAAAACATGGAGGCATTTCTCTAGAATTCTTCAAAGGTGAGAGCACAAGTTATTTATTACTGGGTAGCATATGACCACAAATTGAGCAGTTTAGAACAACACACATTTATTATTTCACAGTTTCTGTGGCCAGGAGTCTGAACACATCTACACAGTGAATCCTCTGCTCCTAGCTTATCTGCTCCTTTGCTCATAGTCTTACAGGCTGTGATCAAGGTGTCACTGGGACTGCAGCCTCATCTAGAGAGAAGCTCAATTGTGGAAGGATCTGCTTCCAATCTCACTCAGACTATAGGAAGAATTCACTTACTGTGGTTAGAAGACGAAGGGACTGACTCCAGGAGGAAGAGACTCCAGGGGCCTCACTGGGGTCTGTTCACCTATGTCTAATAATTTTGCTTTATTTTTTAGTTTGTTTTTAGTATCAATGTGAACTTAGACAATTAAACATTTTTGGTGTTTTTTATTTCATGCTTATTTTTGACTAAAGAATTCAATGCAAACTTTTCCCTTTCACCTTATTTCAAGTACATAGATTTTTGACCCCCAAACCAGCCTCTGCCACCTCTCTATGAATGGTATATAAACCCTGTGAGTGCCACCATCCCAATGCCTTTCCCTATCAGAGTTCACAGAGCTTCAATCAGAATCACCTGTGGCCCTAATTAGATGGACAGGTGCACCTGCTCCAGCTGCCTGGTATTGGCTCTTTTAGGTGTGAGGTGGAGGTAAGGCATCTGCTTCTAGAAGGAACTCTCTGTCATTCTGATGCACATTAATATAAAGAACCTCTGACATAAGATGCCCAAGAGTGAACATTCCTAAAATGTGAGGCATGAAGCTATGAAATAAGTGTGACTGTTTCATTGAGTTTTGCAACTGTATTTCAAATAAGAAGATCCAAACTTAGCTAGACTGATTAGAATTATTTCATTACTGACTCCTTTGGGGTTAACTAATGTGAGGCAGAACAATTTTACTATGAAAGTCTCATGGAGAAATATGTCAACTGTTAACTGCTGGATTTCTCTCACACATAAGATGAGACCTGCAGAAAAAGGTGCATTGCTCTCTGTTAAGACACTAGGCTGAAGTGTAGTCATTTTAAAAAAGGGAACAAGTTTGCCAGAATGAGTTCCCTAAAAGAGAGGGACCACTATTACAGTAGGGATGGGCCAAAACAAAGGTCAATTCAGACCTTTGAGAGCCTCTTGAGAGCCTCTGTTTGTGTGTAGCTGTTTACAGATACAGAGTTGGTATAGTTTTTCCTTTGAAAGCAGCCTGTCATTTAGCAGCTGAGGCCTCGTCATTTAGTTTTAATGGTGCAATTCTCTACAATGTATTTTCTAGGCCTCGTAAAGGAGCTTCAGCTGATTTATACAGTGCAATTTTCCCCTTGCCTCTCAAGGCTTCTTACCAGAAGTGATATTGTTGCCATAGACAGCTGGAACACAGGGGAGCCTCCCCAGCTGGCCAAGATGGTGGCAGGGGGAAGTTCTTACACTGAGTGCATCAAAAGTTAGAAAGATGAATGGACAGGACACAAACATACCAAAAGCTAGCAAGATGCATGGATAAAGCCTCAGCCTATGGAAGCTGAAATGATGAATGAATAGCACCCAGAGTGCATCTAAAGCTAGAAGGATAATTGGATAGAAAAAAAGCCCTCCCTTTCCTATCTCCACAAGAACTATGGCCTTAAGCAGGAAGGGGAGGTGGTCTTTGAAACAGGACTACATGGAAAAGTACAATTTCTTCTTGGGTTGAAAAGCTCTACATTATGAACTTGAAACACTTTTCCAATTAATCTATGTTTATTTTTTAATTAAAAATAGAAAGATAGTTTGGGTTTAAACTAGATACGCTTATTTTTATCTATGGGAAGTTCTTAAAGAAGGGAAGAATGTGGCCAATGGATAGCCAGAATAATTCAGATCAAGAGTAGACTCAGATACATAAGATTCAGATGTACTGAAAAATTGTAATCTGTAGAGGTATAAATGATGCAGCATTTGGGTGTGAATAAACACACAGGCCAGTGAAGAAAACCAAGTACAGAGTGTATTAGAAACTACAGAATTTAGTTTATAATAGAGATGGCATTTAAAATCATTAGAGCATGAGATTTGGTCATTTTAAAAAGTCAGGCAACTAGATAATCATTTGGACTAAGATTATTATTACAGGTAGAAACTGATTTCTAACTATCCCCATCATTCAAAATATAGTCTAATATATAGCAAGAAATAAGTAAAAAAGCCTGTTAAACTACTGAAAATATGGAAGCATTTTTAATGGTAAGAAAAGCCCCATCTAAGCAAAATACAAACTCAAAAGCCATAGAGGACATGGGTAATAAATTTAGTTAGATCAAAATTAGAATTTTCTGGAAATAAAAAAAAACCCATAAATTAAGTCAAAAGCAAAGGACAACCTGAGAAAAAAAGAATGCATGTGACCACACACACATGCACACATCCCTCACAAAGGATTACCTTTATAGATATGCTTTACATTTCAGTAAGAAAAACACCAAAATCTCAACAGGAAAATAGAGACCCTTGCCCCTGCCCTATTCCCCCACCAAAATAAAACCAGTTCCCGGGGTCTAGTTAAAGGAATATGCTAGGCTCAATCATTGAATGCAGAGGGAAAAAGTGCCAGAGCTGTGGGACTGATGAGGGACAATCTCTAAGACATAATTCTAAGTGACAAAGTATGGGCTCAACAGGACTGCACATATATGGATATGTTTATATTTGAAAAGAACTGTGGAAGGATGTACTGGGCATTCTCTCTGTAGGGAGCCTCTGGGAGGAAGTCTGGAGCTCTGGAAAAGGAAGGGAACTAATTGCATTGTATCTTCCTAAATAATGCTAGAACTTCAAATCACATACCTATGTTAATATCCAACTTCTAAGAATTTGGTAATTTTTCAGAACATATATAAGGAGCACATGGCCACCAGCAGTAACTACAACATGTTGCCAATAGGACCCCTCACTGTCAGAGGAAGGGGGTACCTGAAGGAGCCCAATGTAAGCTGGCAGACAGCTGAGGCCCTCAGATTAAACAGAGGCCATTGCCACCTACGCCTCTGGAAAGGCCCTCTAGATCTTTTTTTTTCTCTGAGCCATGCTAAAATGAGTTCACAGAAAACTGAATCATTGGTTTCTATCCTCGGACATGGACATGAGGACCACTTCTGGAAAAACTTGACATTTGCATCAGCATTCCTGTTGGTAAGAGTCTTCTTGGATTACATGGTAGATGAGCAGCTTCCAAGAAGAGAAAAAGTAAGAAGTCTTTCAGCAAATAAAAGGCCCCTGACGAGCAGGCAGGATGGCCAATTAGATGTGTCCAGAGCTGGAAGCTGAGTGCAGGCAGCCAACCTCTCAGGACCGAGGTTCTAGTGTTCATGCCTGGGTTCTGCCTTTGTTCCTTATATGAAACCATCCAACCTCAGCTCCCTGCTGGGGCATTGGGGAAAGTTTGCACTTGAAAGGAACATAAATGAGTCTATCTGGCTCTACCCTATGTCTACTCAAAGATAGACACTGGGTTTTGAATCTGTCATGTTGTCCTTTGTTCTGAATAAGACAGCTGTCTTGGCTCATTCTGTATCTGCTCAACAACCACATTTCCCTTCAAAACCCAGCTCAGATCTAAGGCCCCAAGGTTTTTCCTGACATTCCTCCTTCCTATCCTCCCCTAGACTCTAGTTCAATTTTTCTCTTATTATATCTCTTAAGCTCTGTTCTGATTTGTTCAACCTATCTGTGAACTCCTTGAAGTCAACACTATCTTCTCTCAAACTCTTACGGCTTACTGAGGTCTTCAGACTGCCCATGAGTAGGACTGAAGAAAGTGGTACAAGACATCATTGCTCAGACATAAGTGGATGTAGAGCTGGTCCAGTGCACAATGAGAAAGGAGCCAAAATCAGCACCAGTTACCACTTCCTTTGCCTTCTGCTGCAAGGACAGGCCCTTGGAACTCATGGGCTAATCACTTCATGGATCCCTCCACAGGGATTCACCCTTGCTAAGGAAGACACAATGAGAAAGACACTGACCAAGTGATCTAATTCTAGGGCAATGCATTTCAGACAAATTAGGTGGAAGATTTGTCCTAACAGCATCTTCACCTCCTTAAGTCACACACAACAAAATTCTGAATCACCCAAATTTCCTCAACAGCAGGATGGATTTCAAAATTGTGGCACATTCACACAGTGGGACGCAGCAACCACATACATGGAGTGAGAGAAGCCAGACCCACAAGTGCACACCCAATGATGTTATTGATGAAATCACTCCAACTGGTCATTTACACTGTTAGAGTTAAGGCAGATCACCCTTTAGGTGTCTAAAGGAGTGCCAGAACACACAGAGCACAGGACTGTTTTTTTTTTTTTTTTAATCTGGGAGCTTGGTTTCTTAAAGTTTGGAGGGTAAAAACCCATCAACTGTCAGTCGTGTTCTGTGTTCCTCCCTATAGAAATAAAATGCATAAAAGACATCACCTATTCCACCTTTCCAGAAAGTTTTCCCACCCATTCTGTTCCTCCACCTACCACCACAGGTCTCCCATGCTCCTCTGAGTGGAGGCTGGTGTCACTAATAGAAAAAAACAGTGTTGCTCATATGATCTTGTTATTTTAGTTTGACTTTCATTATTTATTGTTCATTTAAAAATTTGTATTGAATTTATTGAGAACATTGGTTATTAAATTTATATTGGTTAATAAAGTAATATAGTTTTCAAAGGTGCAGTTCTATCATACAACATCTGTATATTGCATTGTTTGTTCACCACCCAAAGTCAAATGTCTTTCATTTACGATGTTTGACTTCCTTTACTCTTCACTACCTACCCCCTCACCTATTACCTCTGGTAACCACCAGACTGTTGTCTGTGTCTATGAGTTTTTGCTTGTTTGTCTTGTTTGTTTCTTGCTTTCAGTTTTATATCCTGCATATGAGTGAAATCGCATGGTTATTGACTTTTTCCTTTTGCTTATTTTTGTTAGCATGATAATCTCAAGATCCATTCATGTTCTTACAAATGGCAGGATTTTATTTTTTATGGCTGCATAATGTTCCATTATATATATGTACCACATCTTCTTTATCCAATCTTCTATCAAAGGGCACTTTGGTTGTTTCCATGTCTTGGCTACCATCAATAAGGCTGCAACAAACATAGGGAGATTATACACACACACAAACATATATATGTATATGTATATGTATATGTATATGTATATGTATATGATGTATATGTATATGTATATGTATATATATGATTTTTCAAATAAATGTTTGCAGATTTTTTAGATAGAAACCAAGAAAAGGGATTGCTGAGTCTATTCTTAATTTTTTGAGAAAACTCCACATTATTTTCTACTGGCTATATTAATTTACATTTCTGCCAGGAGTAAATGAGGGTTCCTTTATCTCCACAGCCTCTCTAACATTTAATATTTCTTGTTGTGTTGATAATAGCTATTCTAATAGGTGTGAGGTAGTATTCCATTGTACTTTTGACTTGCATTTCCCTAATAGCTGGTTAAGGTGAGAATCTTTTCATATATCTGTTGGGCATTTGTATGTCTTCTTTGGAGACTTAACTATTCAGGTCCTTTGTCCATTTTTTAAAATTACTTTATTGTTGTTCAATTACAGTTGTCTGCATTTTCTCCCCACCACTCCTCCCCACCCCAGCCAAACCCACTTCCGTCCCTTCCATTTTTTAATTGGATTGATTTTTGTTATTGAGTTGTATGATTCTATATATATTAAGTATTAACCCTTTATTAAAGATATTGTTTGAACATATCTTCCCATTTAGTTGGTCATCTTTTTGTTTTGTTGATGGTTTCTTTTGTTGTTCAGGAGCTTTCTAATTTGATATGGTCTCATTCATGTATTTTTGTTTTTATTTCCCTTGCTTTGAGGTCAAATTTATAAAATTTTCTTTAAGACTATGTTCCATTAGTTTAGTATCAATGTTTTCTTTTATGTAATTTATTTTTTCAAGTCTTATGTTTAGGTTTTTGACCCATTTGAGTTAATTTTTGTGTATGGTGACTAATGGAACATAATTGAGAGCCCAGAAATAAACCCACATGTATATGGGCAAATAATTTTCAACAAAGGAGCCAAAAACATACAATGGAAAAAGAAAGCCTTTTCAATAAATGGTGCTGGGAAAACTGAAAGCTACATACAAAAGATCACACTTCTATTTTTATTCTTGTTTTACATGAGACCTCTGCTTTTTTTTCAGATTTCCTTCCTGGCTTTTGAGTCATTTCCTGAAATCTTTTCTGCTTGAGCTAAGGAACTTAGTACCCAAGATGGTTTATAAGTTATACTCTGTTTCTCCAGCAGCCTTCTGTCCAGATATAAGCCTGACTTGGGAAGAACTGTTTGGATAAAATCAGGTATAAAAACAATGACTGGAGTTTCACCTAAGGCAAGACTCTATGTATAATCACCTTTACTAAATATTTTGATGTGGCCAAAGAAATGTGTTGTGTAGTGATGAATACTCATATTTCATGGCATGAAATATCATGTAATTCAAGGAAATTGTTTAATCTGCCCCCATTTTCCAGCAACACCAAGTGGAAAGTGAATGCTTCAACCTCACATAGCTGGTCACAGCTGAGATCAGAGAGCTATGGGTTCTTGCCTCAGTGAAGTGTTTTTCTTTCTGGACCCACAATTGATCCCAAGCATCAGCCCGTGTTTAAATCAATGTGAATACACTCTCCCTTAGCCGGCATGATAGAGAGAAAGAGATGGGCTGCCTTTGCCACTGTTTGCTGGTAGATAAAACAGTATACTCCTTTCTGGCTCTATCCCAGCTGGCTCTAAGGGTGCTTGAGAGTGTGAGCCACCCAAGCTGGCTTTCAAGTTCCCTTCCTGGGATCCCAATCCTTTGGACTTCCCAGGCTTTCCTACTGTAAAAGAAATCCACCCAAGATCTGTGCAAATCACAAAAATATCATATAACTATAAGCAGGGGTTTGGCAAACCACAGCCTAGGGGCCAAAACCAACTCCCTGCCTATTTTTGTAAATAAAGTTTTATTGAAACACAGCTAGACCTATTTGTTTGCATATTGTCTGTGGCTGATTTTGAGCTACAAATGCAGAACTAAGTAGTTGCAACAGTGTCCATATGGCCCACAAAGATGAAAATATTTACTATTGGTCCTTTACAGGAAACCCCTGCAAGCCCCCATGTTGTAATAATAGTTGAGTGATTTTGTCTCTATAATGTGTTATCCTTTTAACAGAAACTTTTGGAGACAACAGCTGTAGAGGAGTGGTTGTAATGTTGACAGTTGTGCATCGTCTCAGATTAGTAGAGATGATTTGACCACTGGTTGTTTCAGTGACCCTGATGACCCAAGATGGCTCCCACATTTTCCAGGGCCAGGAGCTCTGGTTTTGCCAAGGACAGCTGGGGACCATGGGACTAATGCTGTTCCTAAGACCCTGGGCGGCTGCCGATAGGTCTAGGTGAATGATTTTTGGCTTATTGCAGCAAACAGGTGATGGAGCAGCTCCATCACCTGTGAATAAACTTGTGTGCAAGACCTTCTCCTCTTTTCTTTAATTGAACTTTTAATTTTTACATATTGTAAATCGACACACAGTTTGCCAGAAAGAAAACAGTAATCTCCCATATAACCTTTTTTCAGTTTCAGATGATAACATCTTGCAGACCAATAATGCAATATCATCACCAGGATACTGACATTAATCAGTCAATGCACGGAGTGTTTCAATCCCCACAAAGAAACTTCCTGTTGTCCTTTCCTAACCACACCCACTTGCCTCCTTCCTTTATCCCCTCCTAAACCCCTAGCAACTAGTAATCTGTTTTTCATTGCTATAACTTTATCACATCAAGATTATTACATACATGAAAGCATGTATGTAATCTTTGGGACTGGCTTTCTTTTAACTCAGCATAATTCTCTGGAGATTGATGTGTGTCAGTAGTTCTTACCTTGTAGTATTCACTAAATAGTATTGATGGTGTTGATGAACCACAATTTATTTAAACCTTGAGCAGTTTAGGATATTTGGGTTGTCACTAATTTTTGGCAATTATGAACAAATATGCAATAAACATTATGTACAGGTCATTATGTGAATATAGAATTAATACAACAGAGTCTCAAAGGAGTCTGGCCTAGAGAGGATGAAGGACTCTGGCTGGGGATATTCTTTCTTGATAGTCTCCATTAATGTGTGAGTCATCGAGTTTAAAAGGATAATAAAGAACCCTTGGTAGATGCTCATCTGTGTATCCCCACTCACTCCCAGTTCTAGGTTGGAATCCTGCCTTTTCCATCACTCCTGCTCCTCCATCACTCCTGGCTCCTCCATCATCTCTCTTAGCTCTACCATTCCCTGTTTTCCATCACTTCTGACTCCTCCATCACTTCTGGCTCACACATCATTCCTCCATCATCACTCTTGGTTATATCATTCCTTGTTTTTCCATTATTCCTGTCTCTTCCATCAGTCTTCCTGGTGCTTTCTTCGGTATGGCAGCCCAATTCAAAGAGAATTGCTGTTATTTATTTCAGCATGTGATTGTTGAAGGACCTTACCTGTCAGTTAGCAATAGGGATAATGAGACAAGGTGAGGAAAAGCATTTTGAACTCCCAGTTACCACACTGTGCACTCTGCTCAGGCTGTTCTGGGATGCAGCCTAAGGACTCTGAGTACCACAGTGCCCACACACATTAAGGCAAATATCAGTTGGTTAGAAAGGAGATTTCAGGGTAGGTACAGCTACATTCCTCTCTCAGGGTTTGACTGCAGCTCTTTTTGGAGAGTGTGTGTTGAATATTCAGAAGGTTCCAGGCTCTGTGCTTCTTAATGCTTTGTGTGTGTAAGAGAACAGCTAGCCCAGACCTCACCCATTGTAAGTTTGATTTACTGGTCCAGACTGGGGTTTGTCACTGTGCTTTGTCACATTCCCAGGGTGACTTTCATGTGTGACTGAAAATAAGGCCCATACCCACTGTCACCAGAGAATGAACAGAAGTAGTTTTTGTGGGTTTGCATGCCCTGGAACTCTATCCATGCAGATTCACTGGCAGCCCTGGAAGAACATTTTGTTTCTGCTGATCTTTCTGCTTCTGGGGGTGAGAACACTCAAGCTGCACACATCACAGCAGAGAGAATATTCCATCTATGGATGTCTGTTTTTAATTAAATACTTTTGAATTTCATTGTTGCTCAAGTACAGTTTTCTGCCTTTTCCCTCCACCCCAGCCATCCCCACCTCCCTCTCCTGTTTCCACCCACCTTTGTTTTTGTCCATGTGTCCTTTACAGTTGTTCTTATAAACCCTTCACCCTTTTGCCCCATTATCCCCTCCCCTCACCCTCCTGGTTACTGTCAGTTTGTTCTTAATTTCAGTGTCTTTGGTTATATTTGGCTTGCTTGTTTTGTTAATTAGGTTCCACTTAAAGGTGAGATCATATGGTATATGCCTATCACAACCTGGCTTAATTCATTTTGCATAATGCTCTCCAGTTCCATCCATGCTGTTCCAAATGGTATAAGTTCCTTCCTTCATTTTGCTGTGTACTATTTCATTGTATAAATGTACCATAGTTTTCAGATCTATTCATTACTGATGGGCACTTAGGTTGCTTCCAGCATTTCACTATTGTAAATTGTGCTGCTATAAACATTGGGGTGCATAGGTTCTTTTGAATTGGTGTTTCAGGGTTGCTAGGACATAATCCTAGCAGTGCAATTGCTGGGTCAAAAGGCAGTTCCATTTTCAGTTTTGTGAGGAAATTCCATACTGTTTTCCATAGTGGTTGCACCAGGTGCAACCAGACTTTTTTTTCCATAACCTCTCTAACACTTGTTTGTTGCTTTGTTTATGATGGCCATTCTGACTGGTGTGAAGTGGTATCTCACTGTGGTTTTAATTTGCATCTCTCTGGTAGCTAGCAATACTGAGCATCTTTTTATATGTCTCTGGCCTCTGAATGTCCTCCTTGGAGAAGGGTCTGTTCAAATCCATTGCCCACTTTTTAATTGGGTTCTTCCCTCTTAGAGTGGAGTTGTATGTTTATGTATTAAACATAAACATAAAAACATTGTTTATGTATTTTGGAGATCAAACCCTTGTCCAAGGTATCATTGGCAAATGTGTTTTCCCATATAGTTGTTTCTCTTTTCATTTTTTTAAATAAAATTTTTATTATTTTTTAAAAGATTTTATTTATTCACTTTTAGAGTGAGGTGAAGAGAAGGAGAATGGGAGGGAGAGGAGCATCAATGTTTGGTTGCCTCTCATGAGCCCTGTACCAGGGACCTGTACCAGGGACCTGGCCTGCAACCCAGGCATGTGCCCTGACTGGGAATTGCACTGGTGACCCCCGGGTTCACAGCCCATGCTCAATCCACTGAGCTACACCAGCCAGGACTCTCTTTTCATTTTAATGCTGTTTTCTTCAGCTATGCAGAAGCTTTTTAATTGGATGAGGTCCCATTTGTTTATTCTTTCCTTCGTGTCCCTTTGTCTAGGGGAAATATCAGTGAAAATATTGCCACATGGAATATCTGAGATTTTCCTGCCTATGTTCTCCTGAAAGACTTTTATGGTGTCACGATTTATATTGAAGTATTTTATTACTTTGAATTTATTTTTGTGTATGGAGTAACTTGGTAATCAAGTTTCCTTTTCTAAAAAATGTAGCTGTCCAGATCTCCCAATACCATTCCTTGAAGAGGCTATTTTTACTCCATTTTATGATTCTTCCCCTTTTGTCAAATATCAATTGACCATAGAGACTTGGGTTTATTTCTGGGCTGTCTATTCTGTTTCATTGATCCATGTTTCTGTTCTTATGCCAGTACCAGGCTGTTTTTATTACAGTGGCCTGGTAATACAGTTTGGTATCAGGTAGTGATCCCTCCTACTTTGCTCTTCTTTCTCAAAATTGCAGCTATTCAGATCCATTTATGGTTCCATAGAAACTTTTGAAATGTTTGTTCTATATCTGTGAAATATGCCATTGGTACTTTAATGTGGATTGCATTGAATCCATAAATTCTTTGGGTAGTGTGGACATTTTAATGATGTTAATTATTCCAGTCCATGAATAGGGTATATGTTTCCATTTATTTGTGCCTTCCTCAATTTCTTTCTTCAGTGTTGTGTAGTTTTCTGATAACAGATCTTTTACCTTCTTGGTGAGCTTTATTCCTAGGTATTTTATTTTTCCTATTGTTCTATCAAATGGAATTTTCTCCCTGATTTCTGTTTCTAATATTTCATTGTTGGTATACAAAAATGCCTTTGATTTCTGAATATTAACTCTGTATCCTGCTGTTTTACCAAATTCATTTATTAGGTCAAATAGTCTTTTGGTGGAGTCTGTAGGATTTTCTATGTACACTGTCATGTCATCTGCAAACAATGACAGTTTTATTTCCTCTTTTCCAATTTGAATACCTTTTATTTCCTTTTCTCATTGGAATTCTATGGCTGGGACTTCCAATACTATGTTGAATAGAAGTGGTGAAAATGGACAACCTTGTCTTGTTCCTGATCTATGTGGGAAAGTTTTTATTTTTTGCCCATTGAGTGTGATGTTGGCTGTAGATCTCTCATATATGGCCTTTATTAGATTCAGGAATACTCCCTCTATTCTCACTTTGCTGAGTGCTTTAGTCATAAATGAGTAGTGTACCTTACCAACACATCTACCAATTTTCAGCACCTATTGATATGATCATGTGGGTTTTGTCTTTCCTTTTGTTTATGTGATTATGTTGATTGGTTTGCAAACAGTGTACCATCCTTGCATCCTTGGGATGAATTCCATTTGGTCATCGTGTATGATCAATTTTAATATATTGCTGGATGCAGTTTGCCAATATTTTCTGAGGATTTTAGTGTCTATATTCATTAGCAATATTGGCCTAAAGTTTTCTTTCTTTGTTGTGTCTTTATCTCGTTTGGGATTAGGGTGATGCTGGCTTCATAAAAAGAGTTGGGGAGTCTTCCATTTTCTTGGATTTCTTGGAATAGTCTGAGAAGTATAGGGGTTCACTCTTCCTTAAATGCTTTTTAGAATTCTTCTGTGAAACCGTCTGGTTCAGGGTTTTTGTGTATTGAGAGTTTTTTGATTACTGCTTTAATTTCATTAACTGTTATTGGTCTGTTCAGGCTTTCTTCTTCTTCTTCATTCACTTTTGGGAGACTATTTTTCTAGAAATTTGTCTGTTTGACCTATGTTTTCAAATTTTTTGGCATATAGGTCTTTGCAGTAATTTCTTACAATCCTTTGTCTTTCTGTGGTATCAGTTGTAATCTCTCCTCTTTCATATATGATTGTGTTTATTTGTGTTCTCTCTCTTTTTTTCTTGATGAGTCTCCTTAAAGGCTTGTCAACTTTGCTTATCTTTTTGGAGAACCAGCTTCTGAATTTATTGATCCTTAGAATTGTGCTTTTAGTCTCTATATTGTTTAATTCTGCCCTGATCTTGGTTATTTCCTTCCTTCTCCTTGCTCTGGGCTGTCTTTTTTGTTGTTCCTTGAGTTCTTGTAGGTGTAAGATTAGTTTGATTTTTGAAATGTTTCTGTGTTTTGTCAGTAGGATAGTATTGCAATGAACTTCCCTCTCAGGACTGCCTTCACTGTGTCCCATAAATTTTAGACTGTTGTGAGTTCATTTTCATTTGTTTCCAGAAACTTTTTGGTTTTTCCTCGTTCTCATTCTTGACCCATTCATTTTTTAATAGCATGCTATTTAATCTCAATGAGTTTGAATATTTTGGGTTTTTTTTCTTTGAAGTTGGTTTGTAATTTCAGTCCTTTGTGTTCAGAGAACACACTTGATATTATTTCAATTTTCTTGAATTTGTTGTGTCCTATCATATGATGTATCTTTGAAAATGTACCATGTGCATCTGAAATGAATGTGTATTTTTAGCTTCTTTGGGATGAAAATCTCTCTGTATATATGTCAATTAAGTCCATTTGCTCTAGGACATTATTCAAAGCTGCAATATCTTGGTTGACATTTTGTTTGGAAGATATATTTATTTTCAACAGTGGAGTGTTGAAATTCCTTACTGTAATTGTATTGCTGTCAATATCTTTGTTGGAGTCTTCCAAGATTTTCTTATGTATTTGGGTGCTTCTATGTTGGGTGCATATATATTTACAATGTTTATGTCTTTTTGATGGATTCTTCCCCTGAGTATTATGAAATAACCCTTTGGGTCTCTTTTTATGGCCTTTTTTTTTGAAGTCTAGTTTGCCTGATATGACTATTTGTACTGTTTTTTTCCCCTGTCTGTTTGCTTGGAAAATTTGTTTCTAGCCATTCACTTTCAATCTGTGTAGGTCTTTTGTTTTGAAGTTGGACTCTTGTAGGCAGCATATGGGTGGGCCATAATTTCTAATCCATTCAGCTATTCTATGTCTTTTGATTGGAACATTTAATCCATTTATGTTTAAGGTTATTATTGATAGGTACTTATTCATTGACATTTTCACACCATTGTTCCTCTCTCTCTCACTGTTTTTCTTCCTGTTCTTAAAGCAGTCCCTTTAGCAACTCTTGCAGAGATGGTTTGGTGGAGGTGTATTCTTTTCAACTTCTTTTGTCTGGGAAGCTCCTTATTTTAATTGAGAGCCTTGCTTGATAGACTGGTCTCTGTTGCAAGCCATTGGTGTTTTGTTTTTAATTTTATTTTAATTGTTGCTCAAGTACAGTCTTCTATCTGTTTCTCCCATCCCAGCTCACCCCACCAGACCTCTCCACCTCCCTCCCATTTCCACCACCCCTCGTTTTTGTCCATATGTCTTTTATACTTTTTCCTGTAAACTCTTCCCCCTTTCCCCTGAAGTTCCTTCCCCTCTCCCCTCTGATCACTGTCAGCCTGTTCTCTATTTCAGTGTCCTTGGTTATGTTTTGCTTGTTTGTTTGTTTTGTTGTTTAGGTTCCTGTTAAAGATGAGATCATATGTTATTTGTCTTTCACTGCCTGGTTTATTTCACTTAGCATAATGCTTTCCAGTTTCATCCATGTTGTCGCAAAGGGTAGGAGCTCCTTTCCTTCTGCTGCATAGAATTCTATTGTGTAAATATGCCATAGTTTTTTTGATCCATTCAGGCCCTTTGTTTTTATTACTTGGAATATTTCTTGCCATTCTCTTCTGATTTGGATCGCTTCCTTTAAGAAGTCAGTTACTAGTCTTAATTTGGGCACCCTTGTATGTTACTTCCTGTTTCTCCCTTGCTGCCTTTAAGATTCTTTCTTTATCTTGGAATTTTTGCTATTTTAATTATGATGTGTCTTGAAGTGGGCCTCTTTGTGTTCCTCTTGATTGGGACTCTGTGTTTCCTGGATTTGTGTGACTTAGGGAAGTTTCCCATCCTTACTTTTCAAACAGGATTTTAAACCCTTGCTCTTCTTCTTCTCCTTCTTGTATCCCTATTATACTGATATTAATATGTTCCATGTTGTCTTGTAGTTCCTTTACCATGTCTTCATTCTTTCTGAGTCTCTTTTCTTTTTCTTGCTCTGGCTGGGTGTTTTTTCTACCATGTCATCCAGGTCACTGATTCTCTCCTCTGCTTCAGCTACCCTGCTTATAATTCCTTCTAGTGTGTTTTTCATTTCTGAAATTTTATTGTTCATTTCTGCCTGGTTTTTGTTTATAGTTTCTATTTCCTTTTTCATACTGCTATAGTTGTCACTCAGTTCCTTGTACTTGTCTGTGAGAACCTTGAGCATTTTTTATAACTATTTTTTGAATTCTAGATCTGATAGTTTGCTTACCTCCATTTCATTTAGCTCTTTTATTGGGGAGTCTTCCATTCAGTTTTATTGCATGTTCTTTTCTTGTCTCCCCATTTTAGGTGACTCTTGTTGTTTGTTTCTGCACTTCCTGATGTTTCACTTTGCTAACTGTCTTTGTAGGGTGAACTTCTATCATAAGAATTCTGTGTGGTTCAGTGGTGTAGTCTCTTTGATGTCCTTTTGTGGATGCTCTAGCTTTGCTCTTTTTTTCTGTTTGTGTGGGCTTTCTTCTTGTACTTGGGTTTGTACCTCTTGGTGGTGCCTTTTTTGGAGGTTTTTCTCCTTCAAGAGGTGTACTGATGTTTGCAGCTCCCATCTATTCTTGTATGTGATCTGTGGCAAGGGATAGGCAAAATGGATTAAGACAGCAGGAGAGCATTTTATGGGATTTAAAGTACCAGCACGCATTGAAGAGATAAGAGATTCTTTGGATAAGTATAGCGTTAACTGTCATATTTCACCCAGCTACCCACTTTTTATAAAAGGTGAAAGAGAAATAAGACTCTTGTTAGAGGGGAGGAGGATTGTGAGCTGAATCCAGAAAATAGAGCACTTGTGCAAGATTAGGTGATGAGATATAGTTAGAGTAAAGAGTAGAAAGTAGGCAAAGTGTGAGAGAGAAGAGAGTTAACCACAACAACAATAATGCTCAAGAACAAAGTGAAGTAGGCTAAGATCATGGAGGGTTGCTCTGTAGTATGTAAAATTTTATATGGAACAACAATTATTTAGAATAGTACTGAAACAACAATAATATGACAAAAAATAAATGAGTTGGATAAACAGAATAGAAAGTACCCAATCTAAAGATGGGTGTTATTGAACACGAGTGAAGTGAAAGAAGGAAAATTAAAATACAATACAGAGAGAATAAGGAAAAACGGTCAAGCAGTGCAATTAAACAGGGAAATAAATTGAGGAAAACTAAGCATAAGAAAGAGAAATAAAAAATACTAATAAAATAAAAGTGGTAAAATAATGAAAAAAATACATATAAACAATAAAATGCCAGCTCTATGGGATAGCAAAGTGACATTTGTCTTAGTTTCTCAGTTTTTGGGATTAGCCTTGTGCTCCCTCTTTCAATCTGTCTCTTGACCCTTTGCAACTCCACATCTTATTGTCTCACTTGGGAAAAAAAAAGGAAAAATAAAGAGATAAAAGAAAAAAAGCCATCTGATGACTTTAAACCCATTTGGTGAGTTCTTCTGGTCTTTCTGGATGCCACAGGAAGAGGGAGGCTGAACTTAGATTTTCTCGCTATGGTTTTGAGAGAATGGGGACAAGGTCTGGGCTGCAATATTTGCAGTTGCCCAGACTCATCAGGCCCAAGTCCTCCATGAGCTGCCAGGATCAAATCAGCTACTCAGTATCTAGGCATGCAGCATGAGTCAAGTTGGGTGCACAGTTCCACTCAGTTACTAAGCCTTTGGGCATGAAGTTCAAATCACCCTTAGGGCCAGCCAGCTGCTAGTTCCTTACAAAGCAACTGCCTGCCATTCTTAACAAGTGCATGGCTTTTCACACAACCCAACTTTCCAACCAGTCCAGACTATCTGAGTAGGGTCCAACATGACCCAATTCCTCCCTTCTCTAGGTGTCACCCAGCACCCCAATTTCTCTGGTGTCAGTGTCCACAGTCCCAGTGGATGTATATCACCTCTGTGTATCTCCCACTTCATCTCTATTCCTGCAGTGACTTCCAGCAAACAGGTCCCTCCTGGTGCTGGGCTGCCTTGTCTGCTCTGATAGGGGAGGGAGCTGGTAATCTCCTCCCTGTATCCTGCAGTAGGTGCCAGGCTGGGAGCCACCACCGCCTAATTCCCTGAGCAGATTCCAGGGACCTTACCATCCCAGCAAAATATCCTTGCTGTCTGTTTTTCAATGTCTTCTACAATTTTTAGCCTGCAAAGTTCATAGAAGTTGAGATTCTATTGACTGTTCGCTCTGTTCCTCAGAAGGTCAGCTAGGTGCTCCAGTTGGGTACAGTTAGAACTGGGCTCCCAGAACCAAACTTCTATAGCTAGTAGACTGTGGCTCTAAGATTCAAACCTCTGTCTGCAGTTTGCTTCCAGGCTCCAGGCAGTTAGAAATGAGCAGAGCAAATACAGTGGGCCAGGTATAGAAATGAGTAGGGAGGAAAGCCCCAGGTGCCTCCCAACAGATAAAATTCCATCAATGGATGCCTTAAAGTGTGATGAAGCCTGAGAGGGGTCTTTCTGAGGAGACACCTTCTGCTTGCTGTTCCCCTTAGTATTTCTCCAAGTCATCACATTTGTACTATCATTACTCCATTAAAGGTATTTTCAGGTGAATTGAAGAATGTGTATTTTAACATTTTGTAAAAAGACTCATGAAAAGGAGGAAGGTCAGGAAAAAATGCTGCATGGTGGGTCTTGAAAATATCAGTGTCTACACTGCTTGGGAAATCCCAAAACTCTGATGATAATGAGAGAGGAAACTGTGACATGGAAGGGCAAGAATCCTTGGTGAGTCTTTGAGGATGTACATGCCAATCTTGATGGATGGTGAAGATGAAGAAAAGGAGTTTGGATGTAGAGAGAAGAGTCTGGTGACCTATGGGTAAGGCCAGCACTTAGCAACCAAAAATTCATTCATTTTTATTCTGGAGGTCCTGCCCCACAAACCCTCCTTCATAGTTTTTAAATGTGTACACATAGATTTGGCAATCACTTAAACCAATTGACAATGCACTTTGTAAATGCCTATTGAGTTGGATTTCCCACTTGACATGCCTTCCTTTCTGCTCAGTCCTCTTTCTCTCCTACCATATCTTGGGTATTTGTCACACTTAACCTTGGGAGCCAGCAAGGCAAAAGAGACAAATTCCAGCCCTGGCTGGTGTAGCTCAGTGGATTGAGCATGGGCCTGTGAAGCAAAGGGTCACTGGTTTGATTCCCAGTCAGGGCACATGCCTGGGTTGCAGGCCAGGTCCCCGGTAGGGGACACATGAGAGGCAACCACATATTGATGTTTCTCTCCCACTCCTTCTCCTTTCTTTCTCTCTAAAAATAAATACAAAAAAATATTTTTAAAAAAGAGAGACAAATTCCTGGTTCTGATGGGATTTATAGTCACTGGAGGGAATTTCCCTATCAAATACACATGTGTGCTATTGCAAATATGCTGAGATATAGGAAGAAGAAATGCAAGGTGGAGAGGCTTACTATCAGAGTAGACAACAGGAGGTTTGGATCTAACATGGGAAGATGAGCAAAACTTCACCAAGACCTAAGGAGTTAAAAGAGTGTGTGTTTCTGTGCATCTATGTGTATGTTGCACCTGTGTGTGTATGCACCGGTGTGTATGCATGTGTGTATGTAGACCTGTGGGGGTATGTGCACATGTGCACATGTGTATGGGTATGTACATCTCTTCATGTGCATGTGTGTGTAAGTTAGTGTATTTAGTATTGCTGTACAAAAGCCCTGTGGAGGGGACTAGGTAGTTCACAGAACAATGGCTGGGGAATATGAAAATAAAAATAGAAGAGTACTAACTAGGCCATGTTAACATTTTGTTTTGCATCTAGAGAGCAACAAGAAACCCTAGCAGTGTTTCATTCTGGTGTGTGTTGTAAAAGCAGAGACCAAGTTTGTAGTTCAAAACAATCTCACCTGACTATGCAGAGGTCCAGGGAGAGGGGATGAAGGTAAAGTATAAGGAGGCAGCCAAGAAAGTAGAAAGAGGACTCCTTAGGGCTCAATAATAGATTTTATGTAAGAGGTTTTGGGAGATGGGAGGTTAAGAAGCTCCTGTGCTTCCTGTATAACTGTTTTTAGAGGTGGACGGTGGGTTGGGGCTGAAAATTAGTGAAATTTTGCTCTTGGTAAATTTGAGATGTTTAGGTGAGGAGGAAACAGCTGGCTACTTGGCTTTGGAGCTGAAAGAACAGGTCTAACATGAATCTGTGAGACAAGGTGGTGGGGAGAGCAGTTGGACCAGCATGTGGTATGAATGAAGTTGTGCAGGATGCATAGGACATGAGGAAGACAGGAGCCCAGGAGTGAACTTCGAAATGGTTCAGCAACCAAAACGGTGGGAAGGATCCTTGGGAATGCAGATTACTGCAGTCTCTGAGAGAGAATTCCAGAAGGAACATCTG
>PVKM010021912.1:0-22227 GCA_004027735.1 Carollia perspicillata
CCAAGTTCATTAAGAATCATGTGTTCTGCTTCAAAACCTCCCTTAATCTCCCTAGGTGCTCTTTGATCTTTTCCGGTTGTATTCACTAACCTTGGACGTGGGTATTTAGGAACAATGCTAATGTTTTTAAATTGCTTTGCAGTCTCCTCTCCTGCATTATATCAGCAGGCAAAAGAAAGAAACACCAATTAAACCCCAAGAGTCATTTTGCAAATGCTCTTTTTCTTAAACCAGGGAATGTCTAACTGCGAGCCCAAATGGAACAGATGCAGGATGGCGCTGTGATGTGCTATGCATGTTGACTCTTCTTTCAGAGGAATCTAATCTGTTAGAGTGGGCATTAGGCAATGCTTTCAACGTAGTAAGAAAGGCAAAAAAAAAAAAAAAAAGAAGCAGACACTTAATACATTTTGGATAATATCAGGTTGGTGCTTTGATAATATTCATCTTAAAAGGGTATTTGTTATTCATTATGTTCAGTGCATTTGAGACTTCTGCTTTCCATCAGCCTCTCCTTTAAGCACACTGTGGATAGTTTCAAAAACTTTCTGTCAGGAGAGCCTGCTTCAGCTTGGATCTTGAACTTGCTTGAATATTGAGGGGAATTGGGGGTGCTAGACTGGGTGGTAGTATGTAGTAATGCTGGCTGCCTCCAGGAGAGGAATTAACTGGCTTGAAGACAGAGGTAGAAAGAAGATATTTTGCTGTTAATCTTGTGTTTTGTAGCATGTGAATATATAACCAATTTAAAATACAATAAAAATATATAAATTTTATTTTTTACTATAATTTTTATTTTTTATTGAATTTTATTAACCAATGCCACTTTTTGGTGACATTGGTTAATAAAATTATGGAGGTTTCAGGGGTACAGTTTTATATATCATCTGTATATTGCATTGTATGGTGCATCCTTGGTGAAAATCAATATGGCGTTTTCCCAAAAATTTAATATTATAGAATTGCCTTATAATATAGCAAGTCAGTTTCTAGGTATATACCCAAAAGAATTGAAAGCAGAGACTTGAACAGATATTGTATGCCTACGTTCATAGCAGCATTATTCACAATAACCAAAAAGGGAAGCAACACAAATGTCCATATGCATGAATGGGGAAATAAAATGTAGTGTATACCTGCAATGGAATATTATTTAGCCTTTAAAAAAGAAGGGGCTTCTGACAAATGTTACAATGTGGATGGACCTTGAGGACGTTATGCTAAGTGACATAAGTCAGTCATGAAGGGTCGAACAATGTGATTCTCTTTACCTGAAGCACCTAGAGTAGTCACAGTCAAAGACGGAGAGTGGAGTGGCAGCTGCAGGAGCCAGGGGAAGGGGGAAATGGGGAGGGACTGTTTAATGGGTATAAAGTTCCAGTTTGGGAAAATTAAAATTTTCTGGAGATGGATGGTGCTGATGCGTAGAACAATGTGAATGTACCTAATACCACAGAATTGTACACTGAAAATTGTTAAATGTAAATTTTATGTTACCTGCATTTTACCACAGTAAAAAAAAAGGGGGTAGGAAAGATTTGTGATCATCCCCATTGATGGCTAGACCCACACTGCCCATTTCGGTCATATCTGGGAGATAAGTGAGCTCTATGGTCTGTCCATCTTTCTTCTCCTTCCGAGACCTTAGCAAACCCTCAGTTCAGTATGGGCACTCTTGGAGCAGTGGGTAAATGGTTTAGCAAATGAAAACGTTCAACTTCTTTTTGAGCAGGCAGTTGAAGACAAGCATCTGCAAGTGTTTGTTGAAGACCTACTCAGGACCTTCCACTGTGCTAGGAAAAGTGAGGGCATGGAAATGGAAAAGATGCATTTGCTTATTTCAGTTTATTCAGTTAATTACAAAAATAGGTTCTTGTGTTTCAGGCACTGTACTGGGTCCTGGAGGTGCAGAGAGGAAAAAGGAACAGTCCTAGATGTTAAGGGTTTGGTAGTCAATGAGGGCACAGAGATATGTCGACTAACAGTTAGGTAGGTTTTTATACAGGATACTGTGGGAGCACAGAGGGGGAGTGTGGAATTTCTGAGGCCTGACTTTAATGAACTTAGAAAGATCAAGGTCTTACAACAATTCCAACCAACAGATATTTTTGAACACCTATTTGCAGGCCCTGACCTACTTTCTGTGAGTGATTCGGGTAACATATATGTGAGATTTGATTCCATTCCTCAGGAAGCCTTCATCTCGTTATATTCAGAATAGTTAGAAAAGAAAATATGGCAGTACATTATCATGTGGGACACAGTTTTACTTTTTTCTCCTCTCACCTGAGGACAGACTTACTGATTTTAGAGAGGGGAGAAGGGAGGGAGAAAGAGAGAGAGAGAAACATTGATGTGAGAGAGAGACATTGATCAATTTCACATGCTCCCTGACTGAGGTCTGAACCCACAACCCAGGCGTATGCCCTAACTGGGAATTTAACCTTTCTGTTTATGGGACAGCCCTCCAACCAACTGAGCAGTACCAGCCAGGGCTGACACATTTATACTTTTGCTAGAGATTGAGAGAAGATAGACCAGTAAGGGCTGGGATTGTCATGAAAAGCTTCACTAAGGAGGTAAGCCCTAAGAGATAAGCTGAGCTTCAACTAGTAGAAAACAGGTGCTAGGAGGCCGTGAACATAACAATACATGTACAATTACCAGTAAGAATAGGCAGAGTAGCTACTAGATTCACCTTTCCTGGGCTAAGCGGTAAAAAATGTATCCCATTAGAATATGCTTCTGTGTCAGCAGGGACCCTTGTGCATTTAATAAGCATGAATCAAACACCTACTAAGTGCAGTCATTGTCCTAGGCCCTGGAAGGAATAGCAGTAAATACATAAAGTTCATGCTCTCAGAGAGTTTACATTCTACTGGGAGAGACAGACAAATAAGTAAATAAAATACACCTTCTGCTAAGTGGTAATAAGAGTTCAGGCTAAAAGTAAAGCAGGTGATTGTTAAATAGGTGTCCGGCAAGGGTCTGAGGCATACAGTAAAGAGACTTGCAAGGAAACTATGTTTCTGAGATGTTTGCAGAGCCATTCTGCTGTAGATAGTAGCATGGACTTTATCTCCTGGTGCTGCCAGTCCCAAAATTCTGTAAGCTATGCCCCTGAGCCCAAGTAAATGTCCTACCAATTTTCCTACCGCTATGAAAATGTAAGGTGGTAACAGTCTCATAGACCATGTGTTTTTATCCTGCATGGTCCCTTTTGTGGCTTATGTCCTTGGAAATATTCAATAGGTAGTATGTGGAGACACCAGTTTTCTGACACTGAGTGTCCCAAACTTCAATTCAATTGCAACATTAAAATACCTAGAGTTAGGGTTGGATTTCATGAGTTGAAGGTCAAGGTTCTAAACAAGACTGCCCTTCTTTTATATACCAGCATTAAGTGGGGTTCCCAGGCTACCCACACTTCTGCCCCATTGACTACAAATTTAGGGTTTCCCACAACCTCCTCAGGTTCTGTAATTCTCTAGAATGCCTTATGAAACTCAGGAAAGCTCCATGCTTATACTGACCATTTCGTTATAAAGATGCAAATAAATAGCCAGATGAAGAGATACATTGGGCAGGTCTAACTAAGAGAGTCATGCATGGGTGGAGGAGCTTCTGGTCCCAAGGAGTCAGGGTGCACCACCCTCCTGGTACATGGATATGTTCACCGACCAGCATCTGCCCTGAACTCCGGCGTCCAGAGTTTTTATTTGGGATTTCATTAAGGAGACATGATTTATCAAATCACTGATCCCATGATTGAACTCCACATTTCAATCCTTCCTCTCCCCAGAGTGTGGGGTGGGTCTGTAAGCTCTAACTCTATAATCACAAGCTTAGTCCTTCTGGAGTGGCCAGCCCCTCCCTTGAAACTGTCTCAGGGCCCACTGTGAACTTTACTTCTTAGCATAAACTCAGATAAGCCAAAGAGGCTCCTTTTGAATAACAACCGACATTCCTATCACTCTGGAAATTTTAACAGTTTTTGAAGTTCTATGTCAGGAATTTGGGACAAAGATCAGATATATTCTTGATTATACCAGGGAGAGCAGTAACTCTATGTACATTTTTTCCAGCTAATGCTTATGTAATGGTCATACAGTTGAACTATATTTTATCCAAAATAGAAGAGAAATCAGTTTTCCAGCTCTCAGCAAAGAGGTGTTGAGAAAGCATGGCCCCAGCAAAGCAATACTTTGCTGTTGTTTTAAAAACCTATGAGCTAAAATGTAAGGTAACTGTCTCCTTTGCCTCTCTGGCTAATGACCAGCCGTGGGATATGGATAAGAAGTTCCAAATTCAGCCCTTTGAGCCCGCGCTCCTGCTGGTAGCTCTCGGATCCCCTTCCCTCTGATACCTCTTTAAGCATCAAGCAGCTGTTTAATACAAGATTCTCCTGTGTTCTTTTCCCTTTTTCTTGGTCAGTGGATTAGCCAAGATTGATTTTTCTGCATGGCTGCAGAAGGCCTAAGGTTAAAAAGATAAAAAGGTAGATTCCCTTTAAATGTAACTTAGATATTTTTCCCCCTGGCATTAGTTCTGATATCAACCACGGAATCACCTTAGTTTTCCAAAAATGCCTGGGTCCCAGCTACAGCTGCCAGAGCAGGGCGACCCAGGCAGGGAGACCCTGGGCTTCCCAGGCCCAGCCCAGGGCCACCCAGTTGTGCTGTGTGGTCCAGGTGGAGGTGCTGTAGGGTGCCATTCTCTCTCTCTGCTTTCCCTCTCCCCACCCCTATCTTTCTTTCTCTCTCTCTCTCTCTCTGTGACTCCTTTCCCCCACTCTGGTCCTGCTTGCAAAATGCAACTAGATATCACGCAGGTTTATTCTACACAGTTGTTCTTTCAGGTCACTGTGTATTTATCTTCTGTAAACTGAAGAGCTCAAGGGAGAACTGTTTCTGAGTCAGCCAGATGACAAAAGAACCAACAGATTCATCCAGAAGGCCTGTCAATTTAGCAGAACACCATTGGCATGAGTAATATTGTGGACAAAGCAGGCACCTGATGGACTCAGTTTCCCACTTTTTGCCAGGCTTCTCTTTGGCAGCCAATAGACCCTGTCCAGATGCCATAACAGGTGTGATGAATAACCCTCTCCACCCCTGGGTGGATCTCTTTTCACCTGTGCCCTGTGGCGCATGTAAACGATCACGTCTCTGTTGAATACTAACAGGTGGTATTATAAATGCCACTTCATGGAGGCTGGAGACTCCCTGGAGCCTGAGGCAGAGTGTCAGGAGCAATTGCTAAATTGTCCAAAGTGTCAGGACTATCAGGAGAAAAGGAGGTGATGCAATGCTGGCATAGCAGGAGAATTAGAGAAGTGTGTGGGAACAAGAATCCATATTCCATGAATGGGGCTAAGCAGGGAAAGAATATTTGTAAAGAATGAGACCTTGAGAGCATTCAAGTTAAGCAGTGCTTAAGACAGTGGCTTAGGTCATACTCTCACACAGTTCTTGGTAGATCAGCTTGAAGGTTCTTCAGCACTTGTACCCTCAGGACAGGGCAGAATGACATCATGACACTGTTTGCATGGGATGTGGGGGTAGGAGGTGAGGGTCCATGACCTGTTCCACCATCTCTCTTCTGTCTTTGTTTTTTTCTTTTCTTCTTTCTGTTACCCAACCAAATGAGGATCCACCCACCCAATGTACAGCAGAGCCAAACCCTGAACATGGAGTTTTGTAGTAGAGAAATTATGGCTACTTATTTGCAGAGCACAAAGTGAGGAGAATGGGAAGCTATCATTTAAAACCCAAACTCCTGATGGCTTTTAATCAGGGTTTTCAAAGGCAAAAATTGAGGGTTAGAGGTTGCAGGTGAAGCTGATTGGTCAGTTTTTGTGCAAGCATCAGCAGTCTCCCTTTGTCTGATTAATTTAGCCGCTGGTGTCATTGCGTCCTGTGGTCAGGTGATCTAGCTGGGCTAAGGAGCTAAGATTCTGCAAAAATCCTTCAACTGTGCATGTTATCTTTAAAGCAGGAAGCAGAAACTAAACATCTTGTAACCTTTGTTATGATTGAAGCTATCATTGTTTTGTGCTTAACTAGGTACATTTTTCTATTATTGTGAGCAAAGTATACTTTTAAATATTTTTTTTTCTGGAACTTGCTTTACAAGCAGGCCTCCAGAACATGACTAAGGTGCTTTCTTACTCTTTGACTATAAGCTGCGTGACAACCAAAGCAATTGCAATCTTCAGTTAAAGCTTGTACCTATGTCTCTAGACTCAGTGCTCTAAACATAAACATCTTTACTGTTAACTGTCAGTGTCTCTCCCTTCCTTCCTCCCTCCCCACTCCATGCCTTCATCCCTTCTCTCTCTCACTTTCGCTATCTCATTCTCTCTCTCTTCATTTAATCATTGCTAAGATTGGAAAGGGACACTTGAGTAATACTTACATTTGTCTTTGCTGCACTGAGTTAAATTGAAAGAGTTGGCTTCAATCCAGCCAGCCAGCGAGAAAACCTCTAAATTCCAGGGTGGGATTTCGAAGAGCCAGCTGGATGCCAGTGCCTACCCACCTCCAACAATCTGAAGACTCTTCTATTATTGGGGTCAATAGGTGGGGACAGCAAGAGAGTTTGGACAATTTACCAAGCCAACGTGAAGCTACAGCAAGGGGACAAAATGGAAACTCTTATATTAGTAATCAGGAGGCAGAACACTGACACCTACAGACAAACTGGCTATGATCATGGAAGAAAAGAATTGGAGAACTAAGAAGAGAAAATCTGGATTAGCCAGGATCCTCCTGGCTGCAAATAATAGAAACCCATCTGACCAAGTTTAGGTGAAAAGGAAGTGTATTGGTTGATACAATTAAACTTTACAAGGGGGCATTAGCTTCAGGTAAAATGTACCGGATGCTCCAATAACTCCTTGTCCCCTCTCTGCCTCCCTGGCTTCATTCTCAGGCACACTTTTGCCCCTGTGGTTCCAGACTCAGACTCCATCTCATCAGCACCAGAAAAAGCTCAGTGTGGGCTTTCACGGGAACAGTTGGGCTCATCCTCCCTCCCTCTCTGGACTGATTCATTACTGTGGCTGAGGAGACGGGATGCTCTCCTTGATCCTACCATGGCAAGGTGTTCCCCCCTGGAGCTGAGAGTGGTGTCGCCCACACCTAAAGTACACGGTCTGGAGTGGGCAACGAATGGTCTTGCTAAAAAGATTAGGGCTCCTCTTTATGGAAAAGAAAAATGTTGGCAGGCAGAAACAATAGGTGTCTACCACAGATGCCAAAAGAAAGCAAAGTAATAAAACCTTGAACCAAGCACAGTCACGTACCAGGTCCTAGAATCCACCAGGAACAGGTCAGATCTATGTGAAGACTCAAGGCTTAAGTGACAGTTGCCCAGACCACACTTGGTATAAACATCCTTGTTTGAACTGGTTCAAGGCAATTCCTGGCTGTCTTCCTGTTGCTTGTGAAAGAAACGTGTCCTTTCCAGGCCAGACCTCAGATACCCCATTCCAAAGGGAATTCCTTATGGAGTTCAAGAGTGCCCATCTGTCTTTCTCTTTTTCATCTTCACAAGCTTTAATCCCCTCCCCATATACCTACACATGTTTTTGCAGTGATGCAACTTGTGATCAGAAAGGAACATTTGCATGGCCATTCTGGTGAATCTAGCCATTGAGTCAGACCACATACTCTCCCACACCTGCAGCAGGTACCTAGGGCAATGAGCGGGAGTTTAACAAAGTGGCCACATAACATGAAAAAAAGAAGGTAGAAGAGAGGAAAAGAGGGCATAGATAGCTGCACGATGGCGGCATTTACCAAAATTTAAAGAAGGAAGAAAAACAGGCAGACTATTGGAAGAGTGATCTTTACTTAAACAGCTCTCAGAATTTGCGGTCTCATTCATGGCCAGCCCCTGACAAAGGAAACCCAGGAGTGCGCACACAGAAGGGGAGAGCCGAGCTGCAGGCTCAGGCGCTGGGAGGGCTAATTACCAAAGCTCACGTCCACTCTGTTGCTATCAGTCCTGGCAGGGCACGGTGGCTGCTGCCAGTGGAGAGGAAAAATTACCAGGCTGATGCCTCCAAATAATTGGTAGTTTGCCTAAATGAACAAATCAAATAAGATTTAATTGTTGGCAGCAACTGCCACCCAGGAAGAGCGAAGTATATAATTGCTTAAGTGTTACACATGGTTTGCCACACGTCCGCTTTCTTTTTCTAAACAGAGTATAATTGCTTAATGACATTGATGGGGTATTGACTTGTGACATTATAAATGACACTTATGACAGAACTGTCAGTTGGTGACAGCGCTTTGACAGCCCAGTGAGAAATTAATCATTTTAGATGCTTTGTGATTTGCTCATTTAATGTCACAAATAAGATCTTGCTATAAACCACACACAATCCCATCCTCCGAGGGAGAGTTGGTTGTTTTCCTACCTCTGGAAGGGGGGCTGGGTGGGTCTGGGTGGGGGCAAGTGGTGGGAATATTTGGTGGTGGCTGACCTGCACCTCCGATTGGAGGGAGAGGCTCAAATTTCCCCTGGGGGAATTTGCACTTGAGCAGAGCAGAATGAATTTTGTTTTCTCACTTGCCACTTGTTTAAGGAAGCTTTCAAGGGGAAAGAGCTAACCTGTTGGGACTGATATGCATAAAGACAGAAAGCTGAGGAAGTGAAGTTATTTTTAGCTGGGTAATGGGGAGTAAATGGGGCCAGCCTGTGATATGCCTGCACTCATTTCTGCCTGGAACTCCCACACTCTCTGCTGGGCAGACATCTGTTAATTGCTTTCTGTTGGACTTCACTTTGACATTTGGAGAAATGGAAGGAGACTGCCTCACTTTTTGTTTTTTTAAACAATGTCTCCGTGGAGTTCTGGATTCAGGGAGGAAAGGAGCGAGGTGAGTTTGAAGCTTGCTTTCTGTTTGGCTTTGCTAAAATCTTAACACCCAGTGCCTAAGGCACTTTGGCCTGGATTCACTGAAAACCCTGCATGGGCTTCCAGACTATCAGAGTCGCTCGAGTTTTTCCCTCCACGCTACACTGGCCTGTGCGCTGTTGCATCAGAGCACACGCTTATCTGTCTACCCACCTTTCCATACATTTTACCAATCCGGTCAATAGAGTCTTAAAAAATAATTAGGCACACTTTTCAATTTATAAGAGAAACATTCGTTTTAGTGCACATGCATCAGTGCTTTCTTGATGAGACAGTTCCTGTCATCAGCAGCAGGAAGCTAAAACTTCAGGGGGCGAAGGTCACATTTCATTGCTACATAATCTTTTCTCTACCTCCACTGCCTCCCCTATCCCCCATTTGACACCTAAATGTGCCTGTGTTTGTAATTCTACTGTTTGGGTAGGTCGACCTTTGTGGGTAGTGTGATTAGGGGCCACCAGGTGGCAGCAAATGACCTCCTAGCATGACTACAGGGTATAGGCAGTGACTGATACAAGTGAAATGGTCCCACTTTCTGACAGTGTCAATAGGATCACAGAGGTCAGCTTCTTGGATGCTGACCATGTGGCAGGAATCATCAGAAGTGCTGTTTATACATTGGAGTATTTATCTTTGCAACAATCTTGTGAGCTTTACAGAGGATAAGGACCTAACTTGTCTCAGGTCACATACCTGGCAGTTGACAGAGCTGAAATTTGACCCCAGCTCTGATGACACAGGCTGTATTTTTAGATGCTGCCCTCTACTGTACCCTTAACACAATACTCTATACATTTTGAGAAGAAGCTGAATAGCCAAAAACAGTATCTTACCCTCACTGAGCTCTGAAGGTCCCTTCATCCCTGGAAGATGAGAAAAAGGTGCCCAGAAAGAGCAGACTTACAAGGTACATGGAATCTGACAGAAAATTCTTGACCATCTAGTCCAGCTTTGCATCCAATACAGGACTCTCCCTGGCACAGCCCTGAAGGAGAATGACGTCTTGGCTGGACCACTTTGAGACCAGGTTGCCAAATTGACAAGGTTCCTTCTCTATCCCCCCATGGTCACCTTCCTCTCCAATAAGAGAAGTGCAGAGGGAGGAGGCTAGGGAAAAATCCCCGTTCCCTGTCTATGAAAATAATTCTAGGGAAGAGCATGGGTGTGATGGTTAATATGTGTCAACTTCACTGGGCCATGGGTGCCCAGATATTTGGTCAACTGTTGTGAGTGTGTCTGTGAGGGTATTTCTGGAGCAAGATTAACATTTGAATCGACAGACCAAGTAAAACAGATTGCCCTCCCCAATGCAGGTGGGCCTCATCCAATCAGTTGACGACCTAAACAGAACAAAAAGGCTGACCATAAGTAAGGCTTACTTTGCAAGTCTTGCCTAACTGCCTTTGCACTGGGGCATCATTACTTTTTTTTCTGACTTTAGACTTGAACTAAGATGTCAGTTCTTCCAGTTCTCAAGCCTGCTGGCTTCTGACTGGATGGGAACTATTCCCCCAGCTCTGGATCTCAAGCTTGCTGACTGCAGATCTTAGGACTTCCCAGCCCCCATAATCACATACCTGGGTGTGTCAATTCCTGGTATATGTATATATGTATAAAATGTGTATATATACATATTGATATATATGTATGGTATATGTATATATTATACATGTACACACACAATTCCATTTGGATGTCCAACCATTATCTAGTATTCTGCATTTAAAAATTAAACCATTACATTTTATTTTAATGTATATTTATGCTCTGGCCAGCAGAGCAATCAACGGGACTCGACCGCCTGTCTGAAGCAAATGAGTGAGAGGGCAAGAGGCGCAAGGAATGGCAGCAAGACAATAAGTTCTGATTAAGCTGCAAAATTTTATTTTCAGGCAAAGACTTATAAAAGTGGGGGAAGGGGAAGCGTATCGCTACTTGATTGGTGAGGGGTACACAAAGGAGCGCTTCTTGATAGGTTACCGCGCACATGCCGGGGTACGTCTTATACTCTGATTGGTAGCCTGTGTTCGTGCTCTGCGCATGCTCTTGGCATGGGCTGGGTTAGCCGTACCTTGCAACAACAGGAAGACCAACCGCTGTGTCTTGCAGCTTCTGAGGAGCGTAAACCCCCCCGAGCTGATTGCATTAGCCGAAAGGCCAGATTCTGTCCAGCCCAGGTTCCTGACATATTTATACCTATAACTACAACTATACATCTCCTATTGATTCTGTTTGTCTGGAGAACTGACTGACATGATCAGTGAACGAAACAGGAGGATGTAAACCAAAAAGCACTGAGACAGGAGTTCTGATGACGTCGTGAGGTGGTTAGGCATGGGCAGCCCTGCTGTCAGATGACCTGGGCTTTAGTGCTGGCTTCGCTCCTTCCTGGCTATTTGTTGTGGGAAGCCTCATATTCAAATGAGGATATTTATAAATGAGATGATGCAGATACAATTCTTAGCACAGTACCTGGCAATTAGTGTCTTACTATTTTTATCAGGTACTAATTGCTCCCCATCAATAAGTAACCAAAGAATCCTGGTAAAATAATGTATTCTATCTTTTTCAAAAATAAAAAGAAAAAACCTGAAAGGGTGTTGTGAGGTCAAACTGGATACGAGAAATAAGATTTTTGAGTAAAAGTGCCTACATATATGTGCATGGGGAGGCCATTAACTCAGTTTCATGACAAGGTCGAGTCCGCTGAACAGCAGACCAGTGCAAAGATTCAGTCTTTTCATCAGTGAGCGGTTCTGGGGGAGACCACAGGGGCCCTCTTAGGAGGGGCTTAGCCAGTGGAAACAGTGTTGTTTCTGTGGCACGGCTCTGGGTTTATTCAAACAGGAAAGCAGAGTGGAACACAGATCACCAGGGCAAGACATTCTTAGAACAGACTGCATACAGACTTGCTATCTTGACTGAAAGGTCAGCCTTTGGGGCATCCCTTAATTTAACAGCGTATACCTGAAGACAGGAAGAGGTCTCTTGGTGTGCTTATAATTTTCCTCTAGAGGCACCTGCACTCGGTAAATCGTACCTGAATGGAGGAGACTCAACTGTGAACATTGAGCTTCTGAGCAAGTGAGTGTCCCTGTTCCCTCCTTCCACCCTACCCAGTCCTCAGGTCTCGACTTTCTGTTTTTCCCTTTTCACACTCATTTCACTCAGGTCCCTGGGGACTTTGTTGGTCCTATGGCTTTTGCTGACACCTCTCAGAAGAAAAGCAGAATATCATATTCACGCATGCAATGCGCCAATAGACATTCCTACTTAGAGGTTCCAAAATCACCTTGATTTCTACATTTTAAAATTGAACAATTTGATTTTAATCATTGAAGTTGCTGTCTGTCCACAAGCCACAGCTTTGCCTGAGTTACCACTTCCTGGACATTCAGGCTTCTAGACTCAACAGTTTGAAATCGACTTTAACTCATGACTCCCCTTCATCAGTTCCTACCATGATTTGCTCCCAAATGTCTCTGAGATCTACCCTTTCCCCTCCATTGCCAGTGTTCAGGTGTTCGACCCGGCACACGCAGATGCCCCCCGCAGCCTCTGGGCAACACCCTGTTTCTCACTGTCTTTTGTCAAATTACCCTGTTCGTGTGGCCTTCCCTGCTCCAGACCCCACAGACACTTCTCAGTGTCTCCTCCCCAGGTGTAAAGTCTTCTGCCTGGTTTTTGTATTACTCGTGTTGTTGTCTATTCAGTCATTTTCTGGCTCCAGGCCGTCAGGCCTCTGCCTTCACAGCTGCTGTGCCCCTGCACGGGGACCTCAGTGCTGGCAAGCCCCGCGCACAGGACTCAAAGAACGTCCTCCATCTTCCCCACTCTCCATTCGCACCCCCGCCCTTCTCAGCCCACCAAACCGCACTCTACTGCTTCATCTACATTCTGATCCCGTATTTTATAATTTAAATTTTAATTACACAGGTGATAGAATCTACATAGCCTTTAAAAATGAAATTCTGTGGACAAGGCTAAGGCGCCCTTTGATCGTTTATTCCCATCCTGGTTGTTTCCGCGTTGCACAGAAGTAGCATGATTGAGTGTTTGAGGTATATATGCAGATCTGTTTCAGTGTTTTTGTATACATATGTATTTGCTCATAGAAGATATGTAGTATTTACATTGCATGTGGCCATTTGTAATCTAAGTGGCATCACACTGTTGTATTTTGTAAAATTACTGTTAGCCCACCTGGATGAGACTCACTCTGATTACCTGGTGGGTACTACTTGGTAGCATGAATCCATCACCATTTCTTTACTATTGCATCTGTGACGCGCATTAGACTGTTCCAGGTTTTGGTTTACAAATTTGCTTCACCTGACAACTGGAAAACACATCCCTTGGCATGTGGCAGCTGCTTTTACCGATTGTATTTTCTTCTCGGAATCACAAAGTAAGACAAGAACAAAGCTGGTCGTTACTGAAAGATTCCAAGTACCAGGACTGAGATATGTGTTTACTCAACAAACTTCGAGCTAGGTATTAGCACCCCCATTTTATAGATGAGAAAATTGAGGTTTAAAGAGGTAAAGTGAGTCAGGATTTGTAATTCCTTTAACGTTGCTGTTCCTACCATTCTCCTTGCTCAGTTCTTTTGCTTCAACTCCTCTGGGAGTCTTGTGATGGCAAGAACTGCATGACATACTTCCATTCATTCTCTAATATGTCCTGATTACACAATAAAACTTGATTGATTATTTGGGAGACAAATTAGCACTATCATCTTAACTAGCAGGATATTTTATTTAGGTATTTTAGCAACAATAAGAAGACGCTAGCACCATAGAGTGGCTGGTTAAAATATTATTATAAGTTAATTTATATTTTAGCAGATAATTTCTAATTAATTTGCTGTAGTTATCTTGTTAAATGTCAATTAAATCTCTCCACATCCCTCACAGGTTTCTGCTATTCATAAAATGTAATTATGCAGCCATTGCTCATGTATTCTTTATTGCTTATATAATCTACCAGTTAAACACAAGTCAAAAAGATTTATCTTCCAAATTCTTAATAACATCACTAAACGCCCTAATTAATAATTAATAACCTCTTTGCATAATTAATTGGGGAAAGTATCCAAATGGGATGGTGCCTTGCAGCTATCTCCTGTAGCAGTCCCAGCTCAGAGTGGGAGAGTGTGTGTGAGCAGCTCAACTTCGCTGGGTGCTCCAGGAAGTGCTGGGCTTAGCATCCATGGCACAGGGCTCATGTGGTTCCAATGGCACATCCTTGTGTACACTGTTTCTTAACAGTATGTAATATATGTGTCTCCATGAAACACCACTTATTGGTGGGATATGAATTTTTACTAACACAGGGTCAGGTGAGCAAAAACAAATGTGTTCATTTTCCTAAAAGCCAAGTTAATTTTCTGAACCTGAGCCCTCATTTCACCAAATGCAGTAGCCTAATCTAGTCACTTTAAACATAGCTCTATGTAGTATCTTCTGAGGCAGATAAAATTATAATTCAGTTACATTGCAGATTTGGGGGGAAAATCTTCTCTTTTAGCTTTTGTCTTTTCCCCTCTTCTTTGGAAATTAGTTTATAACTGGGGAGGAAGGTGGTTTTACAACCGCCCCCCATCATGGTGTCATCTGGGCAGGGGCTGCCCACTTTCCAAGTTCCAACTATTTTGGTCCAGCTGTCATCCTTTGGGATATAACATCAATGTTGGGTTCATGAAGGAGCACCTTCAACCTGGACCCATGACAAGGTGTTCAGTCATCCTCATTCACTGAGGTATTTTGGGTTTTGTTGTAGCCTCCACCTCCTAGGTTCATAAGGGTTGCTGTTTATTTTTCTTGTTCCGACCTCCAAGGTCTGGTGCATCCATCCGCCTTTCCTCAGCGCATCCTAAACCTTATCATGAGCTTGTGGATCACTTAGCCCTGAGTCACTATGTAATCATGGAAATACTAAGGGGCTCTCAGGGGTCCTTGCTCTGTCTAACACACCCTCCTATAGACTCTCCACTTCATTGTTCCCATGACCAAGCCACGAAAGTCACTGAAAGGGATGTCGATACTGTAAATCCAGGTGGGACACAGATCTCTTTCTGACTCTTGAAAATCAGTGTGTTTTGTTTATTCCCCTCTTCCAAATTATCTGGGGATGGGGGGGTGATACTAAGATAGACCCACATCTGTGTTTCCAAGGTTCTCTCCAATTCTCTTCTCTTTCTAACATGTAGGGAAGAGAGTGGGGGCAGAAATGGTTTACTTAGGAGCATTTCTTTTCTTACATTTTCTCTCTTACACCAGAAGTTTCAGGACTTTGTCTTAGAAGCTGACAATGTAGCATCTCTTTTCTCTGGCCCTCGAGTTAAAGGTGGCTCCTTGTCAACAGTGGGAGCAGTGGTGATCACAGGGAATAAAGAAAATAATGTTCCAGGTAACATCTTAATGTATTTTTCTGTCACATCTTTTTCATATCAGAGCCAAGGCTGAGAACGCTGAAATATATGGCATCTCTGGTGCTCATGCCAAAGAGGACCAGCCAGAACCCACAGCACAGAGGCCAGAAAACAAGGCAAAGTTCTGGAAGGGCCCCTGAGGTGGGGCTCAGCCAGCCATGCTGTCAGTTTGTCTTGTCTAAAGGCAGGTAGATAAATGCGTGGGCCCCTCACAGAGACTTCTAATCTCAAGCAAGTTTTCTGTAGAGCAGAGAAAAAAATGCTCCTCTGATTTGTTTTTTATCCCAAGTCTATGACTTCACTGAAGAAAATGAGTCTGTATGTTTGGGGGGTTAGGGCTGAAAGTGACACATTCTAAGAGTTTTCAAAGAACAAAAAAAAAATAAGTAAAAGGATTTAAAATAAAACCCCACCATTGTTCATTGAGCTACAAATTGCAAATAGTGAAAGAAAATAATATTTTGATTTGGAAGCAAAAAGCTCCTTCTCCTAAGCATGTCATGAATCTCTTAATGCAGCTGTCTCTCTCAGACAACAGTACCAGAGCAGCCACACATCAGATCAACCAGAAGTATGACTACCCTCTTGAAAAGACTATTGCTTGTCATTTTTAATGAAGCGCCTGGCCCTTTTGGTTATCAACAACGAAGAGCCTTACCCTTCTTTCCTGCTTATTCTTCCTCCTGGCTCTTATCAGAAGGGAATTGCTTTTTTACAGTGACCCCACTCACAGAGAAGAGCTGCTTCTTCTGTTCACAATAACAGAAATAACACGGAGCAGTGATGGGCCTGCCTCACAGAGCTCCGCATGGATCGTCAGGCAGTTCAGCACCAGCACGATGGACAGCAGCGTGGGAAGCGCCCTCTGAGATCATCTCGTCCTTCTGTCTTCCCGCGAGAAGTTCTTCCACTCAACCAAGGAAAGTCTCTCACTTTGAAAATCTCTGAGGAAGGACACTCCTTAGATTCTTGCTGTTGACCAAACCAGTATCTTATATTTAGGAATACCTTTATGTCTAATTAAAATCTGTTCTACCATTTTTTAATTTTTTTCCTCTTTAAAAGCATTGCCAATGGAAAAATGATGAAGTAGGTAAAGGTTGTTCTTGGTGCCTTTTCTTCCAACTGCCTCACTTTTTTATAAATCTTCTGCTCTTTCCATCTCTCAGGGTTTTGGGGGTTTTAGTTGTCATAGGTTAAGGGTTTTTCTGTTCTTTTTTTTGTGTGACACCGGTTCTTGCAAGATGAGTCCTGCAAGCAGAGAGCAATGCTTAATACAAAAATTGAATTATTAATGGTGACATTTCAGGCACCTCTGAAAAAAAGACTGGGCTAGGGTGAACTTTGTCCATATCCCTCAAATAATGTCATGCTTGTAAAATCAATCATGACTATTGAGTCAAGGCAGTCAGCTATGAACTTCAGGAGACCTGCATCTGGCTTTCCTTAATAGCTCTCTCTAATGTCATTTTAGCCAACTTATAAATGTATCTTAGACCCATATTCCCTATCTGTAAAATGGATGTAATCATCCTACTTCATAGATCGTTGTGAGGCTCAAATGAGATGATGTAGACAATACACTTCCACAATGTCTTCCAGGCATATTGTGCTTTTTACAAACAATTATTGTTATAGTCCTCAGTGACTTTTTATCTATACAACCAAAATGTTTTCATATAGGGTAGTGGAATACTAAGAAATGACAATAGGGAGTAGTTGCTCTTTTTACAGATATATTTGATAAGCGTTACTATATCACAAACCAATCTCTCTCTCCCGAGGAAAATATAGTCTGGCAAATAGTGAAGGGACAGAAAGACACAGGGAAGTGAGGGGCTCCTCAGAGCCTGAGAGGAGTGGATGGTCAGGTGAGCACGAGGAAGGACAGCTCCTCTGTCCTCTGCCTGCCCTCCACATTTAGTGATTCTCATTACCCGGAGTGAATGTCAACAAGGACCGGGAGTTGGGTTGAACCTGTGAACATCTCACAACTCCATGTTTTATATTTGTCAGGACTGACCCATGTACAGGCTCTCTCATTCTAAGATAGAAGTCTGCTTAGCATATAGTCAAGTGGATAGACAGGCCATGATTTGGTAAAACCTGGAAGAATTATGAACTATAGCAAAAACGGCCAACTCAGGAATAGCTAAGACATATTTTCCTTTCCCCTTGATATCTGTGAAAATGTGCATCTTCGAGCATCACAGAAATAATCACCTACTCTCTATATTTTTCTCCTTTTTATGTTTTTTATTGGTATACAACATTATTCAGGCTAGGCTCTTCCATCTCCCAAGCCAATTTCTTTTGCATCTGTGTTTATATTGATGCTATTCAAACAATGATCCTCCACTTCCCCTGTCAGTTTCCATCGTGCATTTCACATATTATGAACTTATTTAAACAAAAATCATCCTCTCTGGGTACATTTCTTTCCCATCTGTTTCTCCCCTGCCTCATACTACCAATTCTCATTTCAAAGCAACATTGTAATGTCATTTATTGTTATTCTCTCATTTTCCTAAGCTTCGTCTATAACATTCAGAGTGGGAGAGATGGTGCTGGGGAAATATAAGGTACCATTGATTGATAGTCAAGAAATTGTTTCATAGTCAAAATGTTTCTAAAAGGATTCATAGCAATTTTTTAGAGAAATGAGACTTCAGTAATGCCTACACTTTATATTTCTAGAGTGCTTTACAGTTAGTTTTTAATATTCTTTCACTAAGTATCATTTTAGGGAGTTTAGAGAAAGAAAGAAGGAAAAATACAGCTAGTTATCCAGATTATTCTAAAATCCAGATTTTTGGCAGCATTATAGACTGGCATGCAGATGTTTGGTGCTGTGGAAATACAGCTTACTGTCTATTAGAATCAATGCAAAGTGGTGGTGTGTGTGTGGGGGGTGGGGAGTGGTGTTTATTTCATGAAATAATTTAAACATAGGAAGGAAAACCTATCTCAGAACACATTTTTAGCTTAATATTATTTTTTAGTTGCCATTTAGGTATTATTTCCCAGGCTCAGAAAGACCTGTTATAAATACCTTAATCCTTTCTAAAGCAGGTGTTTGTGTGTGTATCTATCTATCTATCTATCTATCTATCATCTATCATCTATGTATACATAGATAAATATATATAATGAGAAATAATTTATTCCCATATTATATCTACAAAGTATGAATATTTTTTCTTCCTCTGCCAGTGTTGCCCAGATGAAAGGCCCAGAGTGTCATGCATACTCCCAAGGCCAGTTGTGGGAGATTGGCTCAAATTTCTTTTAAAGAAAAATAAGTTGTTTTTTTTTTTATCTTTGAAGAAATATCTGTGGGACCTGCACTCTGGTAGACAACTTCCAGAGGTCACCAGATCCTACATGGAGTTTCCAACTCATTTATAAATGGGCCCTGTGTCTCTGAAATGATGGATCAGGCAAGTTAATATTATCTCACAGAACACTTCTTGAACCAGAGGTACTTTCATGATTTAGAGGCCCTTTTCAACAGTTCCTGTTAGAATCTCTCACACACAGGAAGAACATTGGTGAGGTATTGATGCTCTGGCTCAATCTTTCCCACTGCCTTGAAGCCTGCTACTCCTGAGTTGGACTTCAAAGCCAGTCCCATATTGGGGACCCTCTGCTTCATGTTTTCTAGGCTAAAGAAAGCAAGATGCTTCAGTTGTTCTTTGCCTGTGATAGTTTTACAAGTGGGGAAGAGGCTATTCATCTCTTTTGCAGTTCATTGCACCTGAGGAACCTCATTTAGTCAAGGGAAATTGCCCTCTGGGGAATGGTTAGAATTAGCAAGGAGTAAAATCTTCAGGAGTGGAAAACATTCTCTGCATATTATAGAAAACACAAAACCTGCTCTGTAATGAGACCTGTCAGTAGTCAATGAAAGGTCTTTTCCTTTTGTTAACTCGCCCCATGTGAGTTTTATATCACTTTAGCTTTCTCAGGAGGATCTGGTCTGGTTTCAGTTTGATAAAAAAAGATAAACTTTCTAACAGTTGGAAGATTCACACATGAGATACATCATCTTGTGGCTCAGTCATTGGAAGTTCCTGTGTGGTCTATTGGGTAAGTTGAGTCATGAGAGTCTAGCCTCAGAAGGGGCATTTCAACCACATGTTTTCCAGAGATCCCTTCTTATTGGGAGAGTTGAGCATCCTGGTACTTACAAATAGTTCATTCCTGTCACAAGTCATCAAGACCATGATCTCTGTTTACAAAAATCTACCTATACTCTTCCCAAGTTTATCCTGGCCTCTTCTGGCTTGAAAGGGCTCTCCAGCACCTTCACATTCTATAATCTTTGCTTTTTTCAACTAGGCAGATCATGTAGCCTCTTCTCTCAGCATTGGTTACATTCTGTCAGCTACCTTCCCCTGTCCTGACCAAATGTACTTATATAGTTGAAGGTAAAGGAATTTCTGAAATCAAGAGGCTCTGAGAGTTAGCTCCAATGTGACATGATCAACCAGGGGACTAGAATCAGGATGTGGCCAGTAGAGTGTCTCAACACTGAGTGGGAAATTAGAATTTCTGCCTGAAGTCTCCATGTCAGGTCTAAGAAATCTTTTACTGAACCCTTGGACATGTGATAAACTGAAATTTGCAGATTGTTTGAAAGACACTGTTCTGTTTTTAGGCAGTTTTTAACAGTCCCTTCATATGAGTAGGCTCCTAGTTTATGTCACTCTTAAACTCATTCTGAAGTGCTCGGCGGGCACATCCTGGTTTTGAAGTCAGGAGGCTTATTTTAAAATGTTCTTTCTTCTGCTCATCAGGAGTGTAATTTTTGGTAAGTCATGAAGCAGCTCTGGGCTAATTCCATGTCTAGAAAATGGAGGAGGGCTGGTGATCACCAAGGAAGCTGAATTGCTGGGCAAACACAGCCTTTTACGTTGACTGTCCTAAGATCAGAAGTTCATAAACTTTGTTGGGCTTCAGAATCATCTGATGCTTTATTAAAGGGTAGGTTTGGGGGCTCACTCAAACAGGTGTTATTTAGATTTTGGGTGAAGAAGCAGTCCAGCAGACTACATGCTTAAGCAGTGCATTAATGATTCTAATGCTCGGTCCTCAGACCATACTTTGAGAAACACTCCTTTGGAAGGTATAATTTCCATCATTAACAACTGAAATGTCCTTATTGGGGTTCCAAGGGAAGACTTCTCATTGTTCTTAAGGCCCAAATGCCTTAGATAAAATATGGTCATACCAAACTATAAGTAATAAGTGTGAATGTTTTCTAGAAGCAGGTTTTGGTGGAAGACAAGGGGAAGCTTGAGGGCACTGAATGACTAATGGTGACACCAAGAATGGGGGAATGGTGAGAGTTTCAGGCAGGATGACTCAAAGACACAATTTACTGACTTCAAAATTTTGCTACAGGCTATCTTTAGAGATATAGACCAAGGAGTTGGTGAGAGATAGGAAGGTATAGGATGGAGTTGGGGAGAGTAGTTGGAAAAATGCATCCAGAAAATAAATGCCTGGGGGTGTTTTCTGAAGGCACACAGGTGAGAAGTATGTGGCTAAGAGATGACTTGTTCAGGCAAATAACCTATGGTAGCTGAGTGTGGCTTGAAAACATAGGCAAAGACACTTGATATTGGGTCATATGGGGTGATAAGTATTAGCTTGAAGTAGAAGGATCATGTGTGCTGGGGTGGGTGTGTTTTTTTTGTGAAAGAGAAATAGAGGAATCCTGTGTAATGAGAGAGAGATGGAGACATTGAGCCTTTCGAGAATTCTGCCCTAGTTTCAGCTCTACTGGTACAACACAAGCCACCAAAATTAGCCTTCAATCCAATTTATTTGTTGCTATCAAAATTCCAAATTTTTTTCAAGTTGGTCCATTTGCATGCAAGGTACTTAGCTCTAATCTACTCCAATAATGACTTGAGTAAGCAGGATGAAAATTTCTTACTCCTCCCTGAAGGCTTACAATGTGGAAAGGAAGGATAGTAAAGCAAGCTCTTCACGATTAAACAAGGAAGAAAATTACTTCTTGTTTTTACTCTTTTCACTTTTTTATGCCCTATCTCTCATGTTTTTGGATGCAGAAGTAGTCTTGACTGAAGGATGCTGGACTTGGATTCATGGAAATGGGTGACTTGTTTATTGGAATACGAACTTATATTTATCACAAAGCCATAGTGATACTGCTGAGCCAATTTCTGCATCAAACAAACAAATTGAATGAGAGAAACATTATTTAATCTCACCAGGGCCAAATCTTAAGGAAAGCTTAGTCATCTTTTTTCTAAATGTTTGATTTTCTCTATGATTTATTCTCAGATATACTTAATTCTTTCATGGCTGAAATTATATATTCTCTGTGTAAAAATTCAACAACCTCCTTTCAACTCCAAGCCATTTCATTTGGTTCTATTCCATTCTATTTCTTTTTTTCTCTTATTTCATTTAAGAAATCACTGGAGTCAGACCTGGAACTTAATCCCTTTCTGAATACCCGGATCAATGACCAAGACTCCATTTCAAAGGTGTGGGTTAAATCCCTGTAAGGCTTTAATTCCTTTAACTGTTCCATTTTCAACCCTCTTCCTCCAGCTCTGCCAGACATTTAACATAGAGTAAATAAGAACACATTTCTTTTTTTTTTTTTTTTGCCATTTTTGAGGAAAGGTTTTCTTTTTCTTTTTTTTTCTTTTAATTGTTTTTCAAGTACAATTTTCTGTTGTTTACTCCCATCCCAGGCCACCCCCCCCCCCAGGGCTCCCCACCTCCCTCCCTTTTCCACCCCCCTTAGTTTTTGTCCATGTGTCCTTTATACTTAGAACACATTTCTGTAAGAAGCCAGAATCTGGGTGAATGGCCAGAGTACTGG
>PVKM010021913.1:0-22222 GCA_004027735.1 Carollia perspicillata
AAATTTGCACTTTCCAGATGACATATGATGTGGGAAATCTTTTCATATGTGTATTTGCCATCAGCATTTCCTCCTTGGTGAGGCTTCTGTTAAGGTCTTTGACCTTATCATTTTTTAATGGAGTTGCTTTTTTTCTTATCGTTTCAGTTTTTAAAGTTTCTTATATAATCTGGGTGAGTTCTTCATCAGATACGTCTTTTGCAACTATTTTCTCACAGTCTGTGACTTGTCTTCACATTCTGTTCATCTTGCTAAGCTTAAAGCACAGAGCAAAAAAAATTGTTGCTGTCTCCATGCCAGGTCTGACACTTCTGCATTTCCCTTCTAAGCTGAGTAATGAGGAAGGAGGGTAGTCAAGTAGGCTACAGGACAAACAACAGTAGGGAGTGGACACTGATTTTCTCTCCCATCAACCAGTTTGTTCTTAAACTGAACAGATAATAGTATCACCTCGCATGTTTCAAAATCCTAATTTAAAGGGGTAAATATGGGGAAATTCTTTTTTCCTGCTTAATCAACCACTTCCTAGCCACTTCCCTATTTTTTCTCAGTTACTTCCTGTTTAGTTACTTAAGTTTACTTAGAAAAAAAAAGTTTTTCACATTAAAGTTAATGTAAATATATGACCCCCTTTATGCATAAAAGTTAGCATAACACATGCAATGTCCTGTACATTGTTTTTCATTTAATAGTAGGTATATAGTTTGACACATAATTTCACTTCTGTTTGTTTGTTTTACATGGTATTCCACTATGTGGTGATACTATAATTAATTTAACCAGTCTCATTTTGGTGGACTTTCAAGGTTGTCACTAGTATTTTTCTTTAAGGAAGTTGCAGTGTATGTGTGTGCCTACGTGTATGTATATCCATGTATTAATATATACATACATGTGTATTGCTGTACATATGCATAGATATGTAATATATGTGTGTTTATGTATGTGTATATTTTATATGTATGAGTTTACCTATAGAAAATATCACAGAAATGTAACTGATTGGTGAAACGGAATGTGCATTTATTTTTATGGGTGTGTAGAACTCCCCTTCATGGATTTGTGTCACTATGTAACAGTAGTTATGAGAACACCAATCTACACAAGTGATACTACAGCGGTAGCAATCATTTGAACCTTTGCCAGCTGGAACTGGGTCTTTTAATTCAATCAATTTTATAGGCTTTAATGACTAAGCTTGCTTAAATACAAAGACATTCTTTTTAAAAGAGCAAGAACATTCTTTTAAAAATTTTTTGCCTTTTCAATGAAAAAGCATATAGCTATTGTTCCTTAAATACTTTGGATTTTTTATCTTTTTGTATTTTTCCCTATGTTATCACAGTGGAATACATATTAAAACCCTTTTGTTTTTCTTATACAGGAACACATTTTAAAAATTGGCTACACCCACAGTAATTGTCAGTTGCAGTATTTTGTCATAATTATGTTTTTCAAGAGAGCAAGAGAAGCATTTTATTCCACTAGATCACACTGCCTAAGTGCCACTTCCTGAGAAATCCCAAATGCCACCAGCGCCGCGGTGTCTGCCTGTCCCTTGAGAGCTGTTACATTTCCTTCCTTTGAAATTTGTGCAGTATCTTACTATTGCACGTCTTGAAAAAATGACCACATAAATACCAGTTTTTTATTGACTGCCAGTTTGTACTATGAGTTAATCTTAAGCTGGGTAGAAACTTTACCACCTTTCATCGAATGTTTGAGTTTGATTTTATTCATTGTGTTCTAATCTAACGGGATAGCCCAGTTTTTCAGGTCCAACATTCATTCGGAAATTACACAGGCTTTTGAGACAAAGGTATTAAATTATAATTCTCATACTTCTTAGAAAGAGGTTCTAACTCAAAAAATGCTTTGCATACTATTTAGAATCCAATTGGAGTAGATCATTGTTTGTGGGGAATAGAAAGAAATACCATAAAAATCTATTTATTTCAGGGTATCTTTTATATATGAAAATATATGGATAAATGATATGCATAATAGTAGATATAAAAATATCTGTCCCTTTTGATGTCACGTACAAAAATGATTACTTTCATACCACTTGTTAAAAATAAAAGTTAGGAGGTCAAATAATAGTTTAGGCAATATCAAAAAATATTTTATGTCAATACTAACTGATATAAAACCAAAGGGACATCTTTGAATGAACTCCTCATTCTCCTACTTTAATTTATTTTTGTACTTTATTAATAATACTAGGCAAAATCACCTCCAGTCTTTGTAATTCTAGAGTACCTTTTATTCAGTCTCATTGGGATTGATATATTTTACAAAGGTGAATTCAAAACCCTGTATTTGATAATCAACTCTATTTCTATTCCAATTACAAATGGGTACAGTAATAATGTAGTTTCAGGAGCCCATTAAAATGTATTCCTGTTTTCAGTCTCCATATAAAGCAGTAAACTTTCTGTCATATTATTCAAGCCAATACATTGAGTATAAAAGCTTATGAAGAGGTGCTTAGGGATCATGACTTTATGGATGGTTTGGAGATGTATGCACTCACAGGCTTTTGACTACATCTCAAAAGTTTACTAGTCCTAGAAATATTTAAAATTTCTTCCTTTTCCCCACTTTGGAGCAGACTTCATCTATTCACTTGAAAAGTAAAGTCTGAATATCATAGCTCTTTTTTCAAAAGTCTAAACTAGTGACAAACAGGCATCTTTTTAAAATACCTGTGAATTTTACTTCACTTTTATATATACTAGATAAATCATTCCCTTCTGGCGTATAAGGTTCATAAACCTAGGGACATTCATCTGTTCTGTTCATTGCTATTTTGGCACAAAAAAGAATGATATTCGACAAACAGTAAGTTGCTCACAAATGTATGTTGAATAAATGACTGAACATAAAGTGATATTAATTCCTATCAAACCAGTTGATAATAATTGATTAAAGGTTTCGTCCGCCCTGGCTGGTATAGCTCAGTGGATTGAGTGCAGGCTGCAGACCAAAGGGTTGCTGGTTTTATTCCCAGTCAGGGCATATGCCTGGGTTGTGGGCCAGGTCCCCAGTGGGGAGGAGGTGCACAAGAGGCAACCACACATTGATGTTTCTCTCCCTCTTTTTCTTCTTCCCTTTCCCTCTGTCTAAGAATAAAATAAATAAAATCTTTAAAAATAAAGGTTTTTGTTTTAGTCTATTCAAGCTACTATAACAAAATACCACTGGGAAGCTTATAAACGACAGAAATTTCTTTCTCACGATTCTGGAGTTTAAGTCTGAGATCAGGGTGTCAGTAGAGTTAAAGTGAGGGCCCTCTTCCAGGTCATAGATTTCTTATATCCATACAGGGTGGAAGGGACTGGGGAGCTCTGTGGGTTCTCTTCTGTAAGAGCAGTGATGTTATTAATAAGGTCTCTACCCTAAGGAGTAATCATCTCCCCATGGGCCTACCTTCTAACACCATCACCTGGTGTTAGGATTCCAATGTATGATTTAAGGGGACACAGACATTTAGACCATAGCCTTATCAATATAATAAATAAATATTTTTAAACTTGTGATGAGTTAGAGTTATAAACACAGTGGTATTAATATATAGACTATGTGTTTAACAATTTAAACCTTTTTTTGTTTAGTTTTCATAAAGGTTCAGTTTGACCATTAGAAAAATACATACTATCTGATGGTTATCACTTAAAATGTATAGATCCATTTCCTGCAACTTCAGGGAAAGTAGGTTTTTCTTTTACTTTTTTTTTTACTTTAATTATGCAAGCCACTAACACAGTTAAACTTTCTCTCTGTGTTTTATTGTTATTGACTAATTCTTTTGGCAGAAATTAAGTTTTACCAGAGGAAAAAAATACTTAGAGAGAGTACATGACAACATTTATTTCCAAAGTAAACAGTTAAAATTTCTCCAAATAATTGTGAAGATTTGAAGTTTTTCGCATTGCTCTGAATCTGTGTTATCTTCATAACATTTAAGTAGTTTAACAATCACAAAATATTTCTTAGATTCTTGTATTAATATTGCAAGTATTATTTTATACTCTGACCTTTCTTCCAGTTTATCAATCTCTCTACCTTATACCCAAAGCCATTCTTTACATGATTCCCCTAAAATCATTTTTACATATTTCTCTTATATACATTGTTTTTCATACTTCCTATTATCTGGCCATACTCCTTACCACTCATTATTGCACACATCTGGAAATGTTTTTGTCCATCAGTTATTCTAGGAACAGTATTTTAGGACTATTAAAATGTCCAGACCTACAAAAAAATTTGTGTGTGAAATGTAAAAAAAAAAGAAGCCCCTGCTGATTACAGACATGAAAAGAAACATGAAAATCAGAATCAATATTTATTTACATAAATATCTTCAAACATAATGTTATGCCAACTTACCAACCACATGCCAAATCTCTTAAAGTAGTATCTAAATTATATTCAGTGAGGAAGCAAATGGATACAATTTAATAATTACTTGAACTAGGATAAGACTTGTAAAATAAGAGAGATCAGACCAAATGACTTCATAAGGCACACACTTGTTCTATTCTTTGTTTCTGTAATCCTCTCATGTTTTTCTCTTTGATCATAAGACTCGACACCATTTTGCTTCTTTGTAAAAATGTCCACCTTTTCAATCTCAAATGTCATAGGAAAGGAAATGTTTTCTAAATTCCCCAAACAGCCTATCATTCCTTTTCCAATTTCATAGCTCTCTCTATATACCTTTATTTATAATTATATATAGCTATTATTTTGTCATACTCTTGATTCACATGAATGTGAAGTTATCTAGGAAGGAGCCTTACAGTATGCTCAACATAGAAGATCCATTCATTACTTTCAGAATGAATCAATGGATGTTTATTATCGCTTTGATCAAGTTACTACCCAGATCCAACATTCTCTGTGGAGAACCAGGGAAAATCTTTTTCTTCTTAGATAATTTACTTCAAAGTATGTGGTACATTGTATTGAAAACTGATGGCAAACAGACCAGAAGACGATCATAGAACTGAGAATAAATTCCACATTAACGTCATCCTAATGGAATTTCATAGCCACTGAAAGATACTACTTGACTGATATCAGACCAAAATGCCAGGTAGTATTGTCGCTGCAACATGGTTAATGATGTCGGGGAAAAACTGTAGACTGACTATAGCAACCGAGAAGTAGTACTGGGCATAGTAGTTGTTGCTGTTAGTTTCTATTACACAAAACAACATATTATGTATAATTAGTAATAATATTTGTTAATTTTACCTAAAGTTATAATGCATATAATGTTCATTGTAATGTCAGGTTCATTATCCTGTCATGTACAAGGTGTTATGATAATCAGTCTACATAGAAATGTCATTTACTTTATTGTTTCTATTTTTATTGATTTGAGAGAGAGAGAACATTGATTTGTTGTTCCACTTATTCATGCATTCACTGGTTGATTCCTGCATGTACCCTGACCAAGGATGGAACCCACAACCTTTGCATATCTGTATAACACTCTAACCTACTGAGGTACACAGTCAGGGTTTTAATGTCATTTACTTTTCTTTCATCTACAAGTACTGGCACAATTTTACAGCTGTGTAAACTAATATGAAGAAATTTTAGGTTAATTGTATAGTATCAAGTGGGAAGTAAGAAGCAAGATTTCATTTTGTATCTCTGAATTCAAATTCTATGTATTTAATCACCTAGAACTGTGACACACAAAGATGTATTTTTGGTTTCTCCTTAATTTATTTTCTCTGTATTTTATTTTATTTTTGATTTGAGAGAGAGGGAAAGGAAAGAAGAAAGAGAGGGCAAGAGTAAGAAATATCGATGTGAGAGAGAAACAATGATTCAATTCGTTACCTCCTGTATACACCCCAGCAGACCAAACCTGGAACCCGGGCATGTGGTCTGACCCAGAATCAACTGGCAACCTTTTGGCTCACAGGACAATGCCCAACCACCTAAGCTACACCAGCCAGGGCTTTTTATTCATTGATTTAATACTATTTTGTACTTTTCTTTAACTCCTCCTCCTTTATTAATGTTTTAATAAAAGGTAAGACTTTACTCCATCCAGTGCTTGGTGTTCTATTCAGTAAAGGTGTTAGGTACATCCCAAATAATTACTGCGTGCTGGGAAGATGCCTACCGTAAAGGCCTATGGGACAAGGAGCGATAATGGCTACATATCTACTAACAGCCCTAGAAAAAGCAAACAGGCTTGAACATGGAGGAATGAGACTAGGGGTGGCAGAGGAAGTCACTGTTGCAGCTTCCTTGCCTGACATTTGAGAGAAGTTAATTACTGAGCAGCAGTTGCTTCCTCAGTCCCCAGCAGACAGCCTCCGGAGAGTAAAGCTGGCAGCGCTGGTTCCAATCCAGAGCTAAACTGATCCAGCCGTTGTTTGGCACACGGAACCAAGCTTTCTGCCCTGGGAAATGTCACCGTGTATTTTCTGGGATTTCTTCCAGCTTGGATCCCCTCAGAGACAATGGCCTCATCACATTATTTTTGACTGACTGGAGAAAGACCACAGGTTTTGCTTCTCTGAAAATCAACCTGCAGCAAGTCAGCTTTGATTATCGATTGAACTTACCAAGCTGTTTATTCCTCTTCTCATTTCTTGGGCTCAGAGACTCCTGAGTAAAGTCCAGTACGATAGCACGTTATGCCATATCACCTAGCTTCCAGTTTCCAAACCTGTCTGAAGACTTAAAAAATAAAAAATAAAAAAACACTAATGCAGATGAAGATTCACTCTTCTTGCTTCGTTCAAAAAGTGAACCTATTCCAACTTATTTAACTCTCAGTCCTAGGAAAACCAATTAGCATTAAAGTAAAATAAAGAAATTGCATGGTATGTTTCTCAAACCAAATTGCAGTCTTATATTAATTACTATGTGATAATTTTAGAGGGACTTGGGGTGATAGATGACATTCATGGAAATACACAACAGTTATAAACTATTAATAAAGATAATAATTATAACAGCATAGTACTCATTACTTAATAACAAATTGTGTTAATCTCTTTAAACACATTTTCTAAAATAATCTTCACAATAACCCTAACGGTAGGAAACAACCACAGATATTGAGATTTGAGTTAACGATAGACTTCAGTTCCTGGCACACTGTCATTTTTGGCCTGTGCCCACAAATCTCCCCTTTTCACTCAGCATACATTTTTAATATTTTCTTCCTTGATTTCCAAACCCATGGCCCATTTTCATCCTTCCTCACAGGCAGATTACACTTTACATTGTTAATATATGTCCCTGGATAATCATGTATTTACATATCTTTGGTAAATACACAGAGCTCTCTTTTTAATTTATGTAACTGCTGTTGGGTTATAGATCTTCCTTTTACATATTCATTCAGCACCATGTTTTAAAGTTTTACCTATAGTGCTGAATGTACAAGTTCTGTCCAGAAGGTATCCAGCTACATAATGTGAAAAATAGAGACATTTATTAAAGAAGATACAAGGTACAAGAAACATTGTACATAGGACAATGACACCTCAGTTCCCTTCAAAGTAGGCACCTTGGGACTTCACACAGTTCTCCCAGTTGCCATCAGCTGCCCCATTGTATTTTCCTCAGTCTCACTGATGGTCTGAAATCTCCTCCCTTTCAACAATGATTTCAGTTTGGGGGAAAGCCAGAAGTCACAGGGCACCAAACCTGGGTTGTAGGGGGCTGAGTCACCTGGGTGATTTGATGCTTCACCAAAAACTCCATATGGGACATGAAGCATGAGTGGGAACATTGTCACAATGAGGCTGCAGATCACCACTTGCCCATAGCTATGGCCTTCTGAATCATCCAAATAGTTTCCACAGAGGAATGTTCAAACTTAATGCAGATTTGAGGCTGGTTTGTTGCTCTACTCTCTGTCATCTTGAGTGCCACGGACACACAGTACCCATGTTCACTCAATGGCATCTATTGCCCTAGAGACTAGTATAGTGAAGTCATCATTGTTTGTGCATGCACATTCTAATCCACTCTTCTTGGCTGTCAAGTTCCATTGACGTTGAGCAAACCATTCTCGTTATATTAACAATAGATTAACTTTTTCCAGATGAACTTTTTTCAAACAACAGAGTATATCTGCTCTGTTGTTTCTAACCAATAAACAATGTTGTTATCATTCACGTTTTACGGAATCATTCTGCTAGTGATAGACATCTTATGATAATATACTTCCCACTTTCAAAACTGCAGAGTTGTGAGTACACTGAAAATCATCATTTTTTAGGTCAACTATAGTTTAGCATTAGCAAGTCCATGCTATTTAAAGTAAGATACATCCTTCATAACTGAGCAAGACAGTCTCTGAATCATATATACAGACTGTTTCAAAGGCTGTTTTAAAGAGCAGTCTTAGGTGCACAGCAAACTTGAGAGGAAAGTAGAGAGATACCCGATGTATTCCCAGCTTTCACTCATGTATAACCTCCTCCATTATCAGCATCCCCCATCATATCAGTGTTTTTTAAAATTGATATACCTACAGGGAAACATCATTATCACCCAGAGTCCCTAGTTTATATTATGGTTCATTCTTGGTTGTATATTTTATGGATTTAAACAATTCTATAATGACATGTATCTACCGTTATAGTATCATCCAGAGTGGTTTCACTACACTTCAAAACAAAACAAAACAAAACTGTGCTCTGCCTATTTATTTTTCTCCCCCACCCAACCCCTGGCAACCACTGATGTTTTTATCATCTCCATAATTTTGCCTTTTCGGAATGCCATATAGTTGGAAACATATAATACGTAGTCTTTGGGGATTGGGTTCTTTCACTTAGTAGTATGCAATGAAATTTCTTCCATGTCATTTCATGACTTAATAGCTCATTTCTTTTTAGCACTAATAGATATTTCATTTTCTGGATATACCATAGTTTATTTTTGCATTCTCCTACTCAGGACATTTTGGTGGTTCCAAGTTTTGCTAGCTATGAATAAAGCTGCTCCAGACACCTGTGTTTGGGTTTTTGTGTGGACATAGCTCTCAAGTACTTTGGTAAATTGCAAGGAGTGTGATTGGTGGATCATATGGTAAGAGTATGTATGATTTTGTAAGAAACTGACATATATGCAAAATTTTGTTTGATGGGTCATGGGCTATACAAAACTTAGTTTCAGTAGGTCCTGTAAATTACTCAGCAGAATGATTATAATTGTGTTTTCCTAAATCAGTAGTGTTTGGGCGCCCCCCTTTCCTATATCCTCTCTAACAGTATTATCAAAATTTCTAATTTTTAAAACTTGTGTTATGGTGAGGGGTCATCTGTGGTTCCAGCTCTGTCATGCTGCTTTAAGGGATGGAAAACCCTCCATGGTCACATCTGCTCTGGTCTAACATGTGACCTCTCCTGTCAACAAAGGAGGCAGGCCTAGATAGCCAACTTGAGGTTCTCATGAGTAAATACACCACAGGTCAACCCATGAACACTGACAGAGCAGGGGACTCCCCATGCTGGGTGTTAATGGGTGGTCTTTCCATCTGCCTGTATGGGGGCCAGTGCCCTAAGGAAACTGTAAGAGTTTCTTGCTTCCACGTTGGCATCTTCCTTATTTAGATTTTTCAAATTCACGCTCACGAATAAATTGGACCTGTATTTTCTTTTATATTTCTCTTTACCAGTTTTAGAGTCATGGTTATTTTAGAACCACGGCATGAGTTAATGATTTTCCACTCTTCTGATTTTGTGGAACAAAATGAAGATTTGGTATAACTCAACTGTAAAATCATTGAGGTAGTGTTTTTGTATCCTCAATAGTGTTAGTCAAACATTCTCTTGGGGCCACTCTGAGATCCCCTTGGGTGCCTGTTGCTGAATTCTGCACCCGTCTCTCTCACTGCTCTGTTAACTGCTGCTAATTGCTTGCCCTTGAGCCTGAGAGATGATTGCCTTTGGACAGGAAGGCTTTTCTATGCCTGCTTTTAAGACTAAAAGATGTATTAGGATTCTTATTTCTTTTAAGATTTTATATTTTCCAAGAATTTATTCACAGTTTTCTGCTCTTTTCAGTTAATTAATACATACACATGTATGTGTATTTGTGCATGTGAGTATGTATGCCTGTGTGTACATGTGCTGTGGGAGTTGACTAGTGAGGCCCACTGACCAGAAATCTGCCTCTAAATGCTGTTAACCTTTTCCTGCCTTAATTTTGATTTTACTGGAACATAGCTTAATATTCCTCTGAGGTTCACATTAACATGTTTGTATAGAGTCTTAGAGAGTTTTAAGAATGACAGACAAGACCAATAGATGAAAAATGTTGGAAAGAGCTTTTCAAGGAATCTACATTCTGTAAAAATCATTTTTCTTTTGGTAAAATGAGGAGAGCCTGGAACTCTTCTTCAACTCCATATTAATAGGGAGTCAGGCAATATCCTTCCATTGTGTGCTAGATTTTTCCCTCTCTCACCAACCAATAGGAGTTTTCTCCCGACGTTCTCTACACATTCTCATATACCTCATTAATTTTTTCCTGCCATAAAATTGCCTGAAAAATGGACAAATATGCAGTTATTTTTCCTAAATAGAAAATATAAAGTAAAAATTCCCTTGACCCAACTTTGCCCAATTGTCTTTCCATATCTCCTTTCACATGTTCTGCAAAATTACTCAACTGTTCTCAGTTTCTCAACTTAAATTATCTTACACACTTTTGTCATCCCCATCACTCTAGTGAAGCCTGTCTTGGCAAGGTCACGAAGAACCTTTGCTCTGTAAACTTCAGTGATCAATTTTCAGCCCTCAGCTTTGTTAACCTACAAGAAACATTTATCACAGTTGATCACAACTTCCTTTTAAAATTAACTGTATCTTCTTTACTTAGTTTATATCCTATTTCATTTTTCAGCCCTTTTCTGTCTTTCTGCCTCTTTTTCCCCCATCATTTCCTAGTTGAAGTTCCCCAGGACTGCCATCCTTTATACTCATCAGTTATTCATTACATCTCGCTCTCCTGGTGTTCTCCTCCACTTCATTATTTAAATGCTATTTGTAGATGATGAATACAAAAATTTTATCTGCACCTCAGAAAGAACTTTCTCCTGAACTTTCCTCTCTTGAACATCAACAACCTCCTCAACATCTGTATGTATGTAGCTAATAAGTGCCTCAAACAAAGTCTGTCTCAATCTGCACTCTCGGGTCCCCACCAAACCTGCCGGAGCTGCAATTATGTCCATCTCATTTGATAGCAATTCTGTCTTTTTATGTGTTCAGTCATGAAGCCATCATGTCATATTTAATTCCTGTCATTGTCTCTCAGACTGTGATTAGTCCATCATAACATTTCTCAAAAGATATCTAAACTTTGACCAATTTTTTTCCACTTTCACTGTCCACATGATACTCATCTCTCTATTGGGTTAATAAAATGGTTCCCTGGTTCTACTCAACTTGACACAGTAACCAGAATTATCCTTTATTCAAGTGCTTCCTCATATTACTCTTCTGTTCAATGTCCAGTTATATCTTCATTTCACTCTTAAGACAGTCAGATATCCTCTCATTGTGTAGGATTTCATACATTTTAGGCACCTGTCACATGGCTGACCTCATTTCCTACTGTTCCTCTAGTGCACACTCCTGCAGGTACACTGACCTCCTTTCCGTTGCTTGAACATATGCAGCCCTCTTATGCTGTAACGCTTTGCACTGGACCACACTTCCTCCAGGTAGCCACGGAGCTGACACTTCCTGTTCCTTCAGGTTCTGGCTCAGATGGCACTTTCTCATTGAGGCTGACCCTGAGCTCCTTATTTGAAACCTCATCTTCCTTTTTTTACCACTTAAATTTTAATTCCACTTACCTGGATATGTTTCCTAGTAACACTTATGAGCTTCTACTGTAATAAATATTTTACTTATTATATCAATTTACATTATCTAGGTCCCAATACCAGATCGTATGTTCCAAAAAGGGAGGATCATTTTTGTCTATTTTTTCACCAGTGTGTCCCAATAATGTACAACAATTCTTGGCTCAATCATAGCTCCATGATAAATATCAAAGAAATAAAATGCCTGTCCATCTACTTAAATTTTCTACATTCTGAAGTGGTAACATTGCTTTGATGTGTGCATTGGTATAAAAGTATGTTTCACTTGAAAAAAAAACACTGTTTCTAATCTGTTGCATGTTAATCCCCAAAGTTACTATATTTTAGTGATCTTTGAGTAATTGCAGAAAATGATAGTGATTAAAGTATAGGGAAATTGATATTTGGTACAAGTTAGAAAAGGCAGTGTCTCAAAAGATGATGCATATAAACAATTTCGACAAATACAAAGCAGAGTCTCTTCAAGATAACTGTTCCTTCACTATCTTATTGTATAACACCATGTATTATCTTAAATTATGGACTATTTACAGTTATATTGATAAGTAAATGGCATGAAATATCACATACATACATATATTAGAATGTGTATTTCTGTGTGTAGTTGCATGGGTACATATAATTGAGATATGAATCTACAGGATACTATGGGTTCCTTCACAGAACCTACTAAGTAATTCCAAAATGTCATTTTTATATCCTTGTGATTTATATTTTCAGTCCTGGTTACCAATATAGTACCAACTATAAAGTTTTTTTCAATTTTTTCATTGTCATTTATCCCCCTCACCCCCCCACCCACAGTCACCACTGTTGTCCATGTCCATGTGTCCTTTTCCCTTTTTGCTTGGTCGCACCCCCGCCCCCAAACTGCCCCACAGAAGTGTCAGCCTGTTCTCTCTGAGTCTGTCTCTATTTTGCTTATTAGTTCAGCTTGTTCATTTGATTCCACATATGAGTGAAATCATATGGTATTTGTCTTTTCCAACCAGTTTATTTCACTTAGCATAATGTTCTCAGGATATAAAGTTTCTTATGTGTTTTTTTTTCATGTATTACAAACTCAAGTTCTGAACATACCACTTTTGGATGAAATTATTTACAACTTTCTAAAGGCCAACAGCAAGCTGATTAGCTAGAAAAAGAGTAATGGCTTTTAATTAATTTTATATGACTGGAGAAATTTGATATTATTTGCTTATGTTTCAATTATATGTTACATTTAAATTATATGATATATAGTAACTTTATTTATGTAGCTAAGTATACAAACAAGCTCCCTGAATATAAATAGATAAGTAAACTACTTCTAGGCTTTTAAGTCTTTATAAATCTAATAATACATTATTTTCTAGATGACATTAACATGAAATTACCTTCCAGAGCTAAAAGTGCTAAATAGTTGCACTCATTATCTTTTATTTTTTAAATATTTTATTTATTTATTTTTAGAGATGGAAGGGAAGGAGAAAGACAGGGAGAGAAGCATCAATGTGTGGTTGCATCTTGCACACTCCCAACTGGGGACCAGGCCTGCAACTGGGAATTGAACCATGACCCTTTGGTTCACAGGCCCACACTCAATCCACTGAGCCACACCAGCCAGAGTCACTCATTGTCTTTTATATCTCAATTTTAAATTTATTAATCTTTATGCATTCCTGGTAAAGACTTAATTATAACATTCAAAAGATGTTTATGTTTAGAAATAGGATACAAACAAAATACCCAGTTATCTCCTTTGAGATGTATTATTATACTCTTTTGGTGTATGCCCTCATCCATATATCTGAGAAATCAATGTTACATGAGATCCTTGCCTCTCTACTATTATTCTGATCACTGCCTTTTATTTATATTTTTATTTTATATTTTGGTTCAGTTATAGTTGTCCTGCCTTTTTCCCTGTTGCTCTCCCTTGCACTGCCCCCCACCCCCCATAGTCAGTCCTCCCCTTTGTGTGTGCCCACGAGTTGTCTATTCATGTTCCTTGACTTGCCTCTTCTCTTTCTTCTTTTATCTCCTCCTCCCTTCCCTTTGGACACCATCAGTTTGCTCTTTTTTTCCATGTCTCTGTCTTTCTGTTTCGCTTGCTTATTTGTTTTGTTGATTAGGTTCTGCTTATACGTGAGACCATATGGTAGTTGTCTTTCACTGCTTGGCTTATTTTGCTTAGCATAATACTCCCCATTTCCATCCATGCTATTACAAAGTGTAGGAGCTCCTCCTTTCTTTCTGCTGCATAGAATTCCACTGTATAAATGTACCATAGTTTTTCAATCCACTCATTTACGGGTGGACATTTAGGCTATTTCCAGCACTTGGCTATTGTGAATTGTGCTGCTGTGAACATTGGGGTGCATGGGTTCTTTCGAATTGGTGATTCAGGATTCTTAAGGTGTACTCCCAGCAGTGGAATCACTGGATCGATCACCGCCTCTTAAATATAAGTTTAATTGAGAAAACAGCATGTCCTTTAATCAACAGATTATAAGTAAAATTCCAATAATGATCATCAAATTCCCAAAATCACCCAAATACCATTGCAAAAATGTACTTTATAGTCTAGGGGAGACAATAATGGGATTAACAAAAAATCTCTGGTTTATGAGTCCCAAAATCTATGCTCACTCCATTGATGGAGAGTGTTCTTGATCTTCATCAACATAGGCTACTCCACTGCCTTGGTTAGTAAGTCTGTGTTCTGTTGTGTGGAATTACTTGTATTTTTTCTAAGCTGTGCCTTTCTCAGTGACTTAGAACTGCCATAGCTCTTCCTAGATACTCCAATATCCCAAAAAGGAAATTGGGAATATTTTACTGATCTAACAAAAAAAAAAATAACAGTACTTGGGCTGTGTTCATAACTTAGTAATTGCTCTATTTGTAGCATGCATGCATTCTAGTGTGACATGATCATCCTCCAGCTTCAGTCCTTTAGAGAAGGACTTCATCCATTTACAATTCTGTTTCCAGAGACAACTGATAGAAAGTGATTATTGTCAAAATAAAAGCAATGCACGTCTTCATTTGGTGTTTAACCGGGGAAAGTATAGAGTAGTTATCACTGGCTCTGAAACTTGTCCAACAATGTTATCTATAACCTAGAAATTTAAAAAATACCCTTGAAATAAATTAGAACTTTCTTCCCCAAGGGTTCATGCCAAAGCACTCTATGAGACATCAATGAAAAAGAAAAAAACAATGGGCTTTTGCAAATTAAGAATCTTTTCTAACAGCGAGGATCTGTATGGAACAACGTGGATCACCCAAGTGTGAAGTGATAAATAGGAATATGTGCCCAGCCAGAGACCTTTGCAATTAGACAAAACACTTTTGCTTCATCTTTTTTCAAGGTGGCATTCAATTAGCATGTTCAATGGACAGTGGAGTTCCTAGCTTTTTCTTACAACCTGTAATAGACTCAGTTATTTTTTCAGGGTAACGTCCATTCTGTAAATATGCCAGTATTGCCTGGTTTAAAACTAAAATGTGTTTGAATGAGAACTGTGTCTCCTAATTCCTCTCATTTTCGGAAGTCTTTACACAGTGGCAGGAATTTCATACCATGGAAGATGAGTAGCTAAATAGTAAACTGTTTTGCCTAAATGTATAGTATATGTAAAATGGGTGCTTAGTATGGTAATAGTGATGTCAGTCTTACCTTTGGTCTACTTTATTATCCTACATCAGGATGACTATTTTAATACTTTACTAAATGAGACAGATGTGTTCAATATAACAGGTATTCATTACAACTTCAATCTATTGAACGCTAATAAGACAAAATGTATACCAAGGAGGGAGGGAGTTGTACTAGTGATCTCTCATCTTTGCTGCAGTGGCAATCTACTGAAGATAATTATCAGGGTACATACCTTTGGGTTATGAATAAACTGATGTACTGTGGACATGGTCATCTTACCGTACATTCTGTAATTTTTCCTTATCATTTATAGGTCCAAATTCCTCCCATATGGCTGTGAATTATGTAGCAGAAATCGATGAAAGAAATTTAATCTCTTAAGTAAATGCTAGGTAAATATGCATTTAACAGGCTGCACAGACAGACAGTCTTATCATTATTAAACTAATGTCCTGGTACACAGAAGATGGGAAACCTAGGTATTACCTGTTGGTTTCTATGTCTCATTCATTTTCCATACAGGAGTTCACATCTTTGAAGCTTGTCGTGTTCCAGAAGTCAATTTGTGAATCAGTTGTTGGAACTTGAATATATATTTCCCATAGAAACAATATTAAAAATGACAACCAATAACATGCCTACTTAATCTGTAATAAATATTAATTCTAGAACCAAGCCAAGCTGTACAAAATGAGCTTGATTTGCCAGAGCTTCAATGGAAATATATTTTTACTAAAGGTGGAGGAGATAGAACTCTTTTATCTTCCCCATATACACCTATGACCATATCCCAATTTCTCAATAGCTGGTTTTAATAGTGAAGAAATGGGCAACCTCAGTGTATCTGGTTGTGGTCCCACTGAACTAGTTAGTATAGACTTCATTTGGGAGGTTCTGGGAAGAGAGAAAATTGGGAATCTAAATATGGAAGCTTAGTCAGAGAGAGGTTAGTGCAAATTTGCCGCAGAAAGTACCAAATTACAAAAAATGGAGTATGGGATTGGCCAAAAAGTTTGAGTTTTTCCATAAGATGACTCTAGTAGTACTTAGTTGTCTTTAACTTCATTTGAAACAATTTTATTAGATTGTACTGTGACAGCTGTCATATCAGCATGCATTTAAAAAACAAACATCAAAATTGGTGAATTTTTGTGTAGTCATTTTAATATTAAAGATGGAAATAAACATGCAACATTTTCAGCATATTATGCTTTATTATTTCAAGAATGGTAAAAATTAAACTGAAATGCAAAAAAAAAATTTGCTCAGTGTATGGAGGAGTTTCTGTGACATATCAAATATGTCAGAAGTTGTTTGTGAAGTTTCATGCTGGGGATTTCTCACTAAATGATGCCCCATGATTGGGTACACCAGTTGAAGTGGATAGGGATCAAGTTGACACATTAATTGAGAATAATAAATGTTATACTATGCAGGAGGCAGCTGACATACTTAAAATATCTGAATCAATAAAATTATTGGTGAAAATGCAAAATGTGTCTTTTATTTTATGGAAAACACCATATGGATGTTTTGGCTAAACCAATATTTAGATTAGGTTTGAGATTATTTCAAATTTTTTTGTATTTGCTGTTAAAAATCTCAAGTATTTAACAGTGGTAAAGATAAATATCTGTTAATAAAATATATATAATAATAGTTTTATATTTTTCAATTTTTTATATATAAATGGTATTTTTGAACAAACCAAATATTTCTGAAAAATAGACTTTATCCTTTCATATACATTAAAACTTAAAATTGTTTTATTGTAGAAGCCTGATGTTTTTGACAAGATGAATAATTATGCCATGTATAACTTGTTAATTAAGTCTTTTGGATATAATAATTGTTAGAGAGAGAGAGAGAGATTGGGAGAGAGAGAACCTGAGTGATTTTCCTTTCTTTTGCATCTAGTAACATTGTTTTTAGCTGATTAAATTATTCATTCTTTTATTCACTGAACAAATTGAACAAATATTTATTGAGTACTTACTATATAACTGCCATATAAGCAACATATATGCAAAACCCACTCTCAAGCAGGTACATTTCTGTTGGGCAGGACAGACAGTAGATAATTAAATGAGCCAAGAGTCTACTAATATACCAGATGTTGAGGGCTACAATAAATAAAAGAAAGCGAAACTGGAAAGGAAAATGGGTTCTGGTATGAATGGGTCTGTATGTTTGAATTGGTCAGTTTTTCATAGGAAAGTATTAATTTATTCATTTGGAATCATTATATGTTATTGTTTAAAACAGGCGAAGAGAGAGAGGCAGAGAAGTTTCAAGACAGACCTTACAATTCATAACGTAATATCACAAATGCTTCATCCACATAGAACATAACACTTTTCCGTAGTGCATTTATTATATGTAGCTGTTTAAATAGCACCCAAGCACTTGTTTGTTGACCTAACCCAGCATCAGTGGGGGTCCTCCTCTGGAGAACTGATAAAACCAAATGTTTTAAATCTTTCTCACTTCTATTATTTTATGTTCTCTCTTGGGTTCATCCGGCACACTAAAGGGTTTCCATGCTGAGGTCCAGTCACTTATTTTTCAAGGGTAACAACACAAAACTGAAATCTTTAAGGATTTTTTTCTTTTGGTAACAAAATTGGTTTAAAACATGAAATTCTTGACATTGAAAGTAATAAAAAGGAGATAATTAGGGTTAAGTTGTGAAATAAGAGACTATTTCATAGCATACTTATTCTAGCATATAGGTTTCCTACATTATATGTCAACAGATTAAAATTTTCTTCATTTTGTCATTGGGAGTGTTGGAAATGAAAATAAAACCAGTTCTCATCAATCTTTTCAGTCATTATAATCTACCCTCCCTTCAATCACTTATCCATTTCAAATTTGAAAGGCAGTGTAGGGAATAGTCAGTCGGAACATGAAGCACACAAGCACAAAGGAAAGGAATAAATAAGACAGTTATTTTATTTCTCATATTTTGTGTGTATAATGTACACTTTTTTGCCTAGATTTTTGAAGGAAAATAAAGGTGTGTGTGCATTATATTGGGTAGTACACATTCCATGTCTATATAAATGTTTTAAATTCTTTTTTTATGCTCATGTGTTAAAAGTGGAACTCTAGAAAGCAATAATAAAATCCATATGTAAAGTAATACTCTATAATATGATAATTGGTTTTGTTTCTAAATATAAATAAATAAATAAATAAATAGTTGAATTAAAAATTTAAAATGAAAGATTTTTTTTCCTGAAAGTTTGGACCAAAAATGTGGGTGTGCATTATACACAGCGAATATATGGTACTTTCTTAAAACACACATACACACACACACTGCATTATTAATAATAATAAAGGAATAGTTTTCACTTACACCTAAAATGTTTCACAGAAGCATAACATTCATTCACTAATTATATTTGCAATGAGAGAATATTTCATTTTAAAAGATGAAATTATTTTCTAACATGTCCAGTAAAACTCAAATGTAACAATTGCAGAATTATTAACTAAAGTGATGAAAATTATGACAATTCTCAATGCGTAACAACTTGAAAAGAGTAGGGGCTGATTATTTGGTTTATTGAATTTTACTTTGAGTTTTCAGTTATCCTGAAGCTAAAGAATAATATGAATGATAGCCAAGCAGATATATCAGAAACCAATCTTTTGTTATTTATATAAATGATCAGTTTAGCAAATAAGCCTAGTTCTTCCAAAAGCATCACTGAGTAATTCATATATACATATCTCAGTCTCATTTTGAAAATAACTTGTTTAAAGTATGAAATATTCTTAAATGGGCTGACCTGAAAACCCTCAGTACTGGGACATTTCAGTTTTGAGGGGTATACCTACTGTGTGAAAGACAAAGCCTTTCTCTATGGATTCAGTGATTTATAGGAAAACAGTTTTTCATTTCCTTGCAATGCTGATGTACTCCAGTCTCTCTCTAATATTACATTAGGCAAAGTTCTGTGGAGGCTACTGGTCTGAGTGGCCTTACAAAGTCTTTTTTAGTCTTCAGGTAGATCACTGTGATACTCCACTTTGATTTACTTTACCGCCACGTGACAAATCTTTGATGATTCTCAGCCTGGGTGTAGAGCTTCTCCAAAAGAAATACCTTCACTAGGAACCTGAAACTGCAGATCTGAGTATATGCCCTTGTGATTTTGGAAGCCAGCTTACATTTAAAACCAAAGGGTTTGTGTGTGTGTGTGTGTGTGTGTGTGCGCGCGCGCGCGCGTGCGTGTGTGTTAATGTCACTCTAGTATTTCTGGCATGGCTCTATTGTGGCAATCCTATACCTTCAATTCAATTTCAGGTTTAGCAGCTCTCAGAAATGACAGCCTATTCAATACCCCATTGATGTAAATCTTCAAGACACCATGTAAGCTTTATTTTAGGTCAAATCACTGTATCAAAGCTTCAGACTGGGATACAATCTGTCTAGCTATATTTTGGTTGGTGTGCATATTAACAAACTGGCATAAAATTTAGTTTACTGTACATGATACACTTCCAATAGCAAAAGGCTGTCCTTTGTTTTATTTCCCTGAAATAACCTGAGCTAACATATTTCTCCTCTACACATTTAGTCAAGCACTGGTAAAATATACTGTAAGTGCTGGAATGAGTGATAGGGAGAGACCTTAACACTGTCTTTAATTCTACTGATGCTGCAACAGGCAATTTTTACCTGAGAAAGAAGCATTCCAGAAAGCAATAAATCAGTTGAATTAACTACCAAAGACATTTATACATATTCCTGAAAGTTTTATATTTTTAAATAAATTGGCAGCCGATCAGTGTTTCTCTCCCCTTTTCCTCTTGAATGAGAGTAAAATAAACCTTAAAAAATTAAAAATAATTTTAAATAGTTCATTGCATGAATACAGATGATATAAAAAGATGCTTTTATGTAAAATTGCATCACTATGCTAGTTTATATAGCATTTGAAATTAGTTGTGACAGGCATGTGTCATTCTTCTGATATAGTTTAGATCATATTTAACCATATCTCTGATTTCACAATTGTATTTTATATGTTGTGATGTATCAAATAGTTTGTGTGTGTGTGTGTGTGTGTGTGTGTGTGTGTGTGTGACGTGACAGAACAGTGAACCTAAATTTAGTTTGAAATGTAATGAAAAACCAAGAGAGGATAATTTGCTTTATACCGTGTGTTGAGACCGATTCATTTATCCTTTTATTTAACAGTATTAAATCATACAAGGAAGCTGGGTTTTGTATGCTAATTTCAACCTAAAAAATGTCTAAGCTTGCTTATTTAAGCATCTCCTGTTCTAAATTATACATGCTACAGAAAACTTTAATAAGTATATGATTGAAAATATAAAAAATATTCAACTCTGATGAATTTAAAAAATTATGATTGAATGCATTAATATATTCCATTCATTATTTGAGAGGACATTAATACAACCTTTTTTCAATAAACTGGGAAGGGGATGACCTGATTTTCATACACTATATTATGATCTACAAATGCGAAAGAAATAACAATATTAGAAAATTGCATGTCTGAAGATCAGAGTTAACTATCAGTTCCAGGTGATTTTAATAAAATGGCTTAAGTGAGACTTAACAAGGAAGTTCTTATAACACATTTAGAAAATTAAAGTTAGAACCCATAATAATAGGCACATTAAAACACACACATATACACATTTAAATTATAATTTTCCAATCATTTGTAGTCTCTAAAATAAAAGCCTGACCAAATAAGTAATTTTTAAAATTAGTCCATTTAATTCATTTGTTATTGCTGCTGTTTTATAAAGTTCTTTTACATGTGTTTTAGTTCATTATTATTATTGTGCATTTTAAGGACTGAGGCTTCAAGAAGTTAAGTAATACGTCCTTGGACTTAGGACTGACAAGTGTATGGTTGAGCTAGTATGTAAAGCCATTGTATTGACTTGCAATAAACTTTCCAGTATACCATAGATATTGATATTGATAAAAAAGCATATCTATGGAGACAATTATTTCTTGATTTTTAAAATACATTGTAATACCATTCAAACATAATGTAATATGACCTTATCATTACTTCTTATAATACAATAAGCATTTATCATTACTTCTTTAATCATATCACACAATTTGTTTTCTTCTATTACAAGTTCTTTTTTATTTTCTACTAGAAAATGTACTTTAAATGACTGACAGGACATGAAGCATCTAATTTCAGTCTTCACACTTATATTCTGAACATCCTCAAGCAAGTCACTCTTTCAGTTTTTCCTATGTCCTCTAAGATAAAGGGGTTGAACTAGAATTAGTGATTCCCAGTCAAGGCTATCTATAAAATCTGACATGCATGGTACTTTAAAAGTACCTATATAATCATGGTATGGTGGTTATTAAAAATAAAAAGTCTTACCAATTAAAAATGCATTCAAGTTCTTCATGTGGGAGATCACGTCTGAGATTTGCCTTCAATTAGACACCAGAACAAAAAGGAAAAGTGTAGCCAAAAGAAGCAAAAATGAAGTTAAACAGAAATAAAAGTGAAGAGAAGGTAAAATGGGACCCCCGGCCCTCAAAAAAAAAAAAAGAAAAGAAAAGAAAAGAAAAAAAAGAAACAAAGCTTCTGGTAATGTACAAAACGAGATGGTTGTTTAGTTCAGTTGATTGCTACATGGGGACTCATTCTCCTTGCATT
>PVKM010021914.1:0-15694 GCA_004027735.1 Carollia perspicillata
GTCTTATGATTGTCGCTATAATATTATTGTAAATAATACCTGTTTCATACTATTCTAAATACTACACAACACCCCTCCCAGATCTTAGCCCACTTCCCAGGTTCCTGAACCCTATTTACTATAGAGGTTAACTCTACTCTTTCACACACTACACTTATTTACTATCTTTTACTCTCACCTTACCCCAGAATCTGACCTCCCACAACCTCACTGCTTTCTAGATCCAACTCACAATCCTTCCCTCCCCAACAAGAGTCCTACCTTCTCTCCATCCTTTCTTAAAAGTGGCTAGTTAAGTATAAGATCACAGTTAACAATATACATAGCCAAAGGATCGCCTATTTCTTCTCTACCACCTGCTACTGTAAATATCATAGAATGCTCTCCTGCTGCCTTAAACCATTTTGCCCCCCCCTCCAACTGAAGTGGTGGAAGTGGTGAACACCAGGATACCCAAAGGAGACTGCACCACTGAATCTTACAGGCATTCTACCACAGCAGTTCACACCATAAACCCTGGGAGCCTGAACAAATGCATTTAAGAAGCTGAATCTAATGAGAAGAGTCTCACAAACAAGGGGAAGACAAAGAAACAATCCCCAAATGAAAGAGAAGAAGGAAGACTCAGAAAGAATGCTAAATGAAATGAAGGCAACTCAGCTATCAGATATTGAATTCAGAGAACTGGTTAACAGGAAGTTCCATGAGCTCACAATAAGCTACCAGGAACTACAGGGGAACTACAATGATCTCACTGCAAACTATATCAACATGAAAAAGGAAATAGGAACTATAAACAAGGGACAAGAGGCAATGAAGAATAAAATTTCTGAACTGAAGAACACAGTGGAAGGTTTCAAAAGCAGGATCAATGAAGCAGAAGATCTGATCAGCGAGCTGGAGGACAAAGTATAAAAAAATCACCCAGAAAGATCAGAAAAGGAAAAGAGGCTCAGAAAGAATGAAGAGGGATTAAGAAAAATGCAAGACAATATGAAATGTAATAATATCCGTATAATAGGGATACTAGAAGGAGAAGAAGCAGAGCAAGAGATAGAAAACCTATTTGAAAAACTAATGATGGAAAACTTCCCTAATCTTATGAGAGAAAACCTCACACAAGAAACACAGAGAGTCCCAATCAAGAGGAATGCAAAAAGGCCCACTTGAAGACACATCATAATAAAAATGGCAAAATTCGAAGACAAAGAGAGAATTTTCAAGGCAGCAAGGGAGAAACAGGAAGTAACATACAAGGGAGCCCCGATAACATTAGCTGCTGACTTCTGAATGGAAACACTACAAGCAAGAAGAGAATGACAAGAAATATTCCAAGTAATGAGAACTAAAGGCCCGCAACCTGGGCTTCTTTACCCAGCAAGGCTCTCAATCAAGATAGAAGGCCAAATAAAGAGCTTCCAAGACAAAAGAAGTCTAAAAAAAAATACACATCCACCAATCCTGCTCTGCAAGAGATGCTAAAGGGACTGCTCTTAGGAAAGGAAGGAAAAGAGAGAGACACAGAGGAACATAGGTACAAAAATGAAAATGAATAAGTACCTATCAATAATAACCTTAAATATAAATGCATTAAATGTTCCAATCAAAAAACATAGAATAGCTGAATGGATAAGAAAGCATGACCCACACATATGCTGCCTATAAGAGACGCACCTCAGGACAAAACACCTACACAGACTGAAAGTGAAGGGCTGAAAACAAATTTTCCAAGTAAATGAACAGGAAAAAAAAAAAAGCCGGGGTAGCAATACTTACATCAGACAAAATATACTTCAAAAAAAGAGCCATAAAGAGAGACCCAGAAGGTCACTTCATAATACTCAAGGCAACATGCCACCAAGAAGATAAAAACATTGTAAATATATATGCACCCAACATAGGAGCACCCAAATACATAAAGAAAAACTAAGAGGAATTCAAGAAAGATATTGATAGCAACACAATTATAGTAGGGGATTTTAACACCCCATGGTCAAAAATGGACAGATCTTCCAAACAAATTATCAACAAAGATATTGTGGCATTGAACAATGCCCTAGATGAAATGCACTTAACTGATATATATAGAGCCCTTCATCCCAAAGAAGCTAAATGCACATTCTTTTCAAATGCAGATGGAACATTTTCAAAGATAGACCACATGATAGGACACAAAACAAGCCTCAACAAATTCAAGAAAATTGAAATCATACCAAGCATTTTCTCTGATCACAAGGGATTGAAACTAGAAACCAATCCCCCCCCAAAATACCCAAAACACTCAAAATCATGGAGATTGAATAGCGTGATATAAAACAAGGAATGGGTCAAGAATGAGATTAGGGAAAAAATTAAAAACTTTCTGGAAACAAATGAAAATGAACTCACAACAATGCAAAACTTATGGGACACAGCAAAGGCAGTCCTGAGAGGGAAATTCATAGCAATACAGGCCTACCTAAAAAAGATAGAAACATTTCAAATAAACAACCTAACCCTACGCCTACAAAAACTCGAGGAACAACAACAATGACAGTCCACAGTTAGTAGAAAGGAGAAAATAACCAAGAACAGAGCAGAATTAAAAGACATAGAGATGAAAAGCACAATTTTAGGGATCAATGAATTAAGGAGCTGGTTCTTTGAAAAGATATACAAAACCAAACAACCCTTTCATCAGGATCATCAAGAAAAAAGAGAGAGGACCCAAATAAACACAATCAGAAATGAAAGAGGAGAGATTACAACTGATACCACAGAAATGCAAAGGATTGTAAGAAATTACTATGAAGAGCTGCATGCCAAGAAATTTGAACACCTAGGTGAAATGGACAAATTTCTAGAAAAATATAATCTTCCAAAACTGAATGAAGAAGAAGCAGAAAGCCTGAACAGACCAGTAACAGCAGATGAAATTGAAGCAGTAATCAAAAAACTCCTGACACACAAAAGCCCTGGTCCAGATGGTTTCACAGGAGAATTCTACAAAGCATTTAAGGAAAAGCTAACCCCTATCCTTCACGGACTATTCCAAAAAATCCAAAGTGATGGAAGACTTCCAAACTCTTTTTATGAAGCCAACATCATCCTAATTCCAAAAGAAGATAAAGACACAACAAAGAAAGAAAACTTCAGGCCAATATCGCTGATGAATATAGATGCTAACATCCTCAATAAAATATTGGAAAACCACATTCAACAATACATTAAAAAGATCATACACCATGACCAAGTGGGATTCATCCCAGGGATGCAATGATGATTCAATATTCACAAATCAGTAAATGTAATACACCACATAAACAAAAGCAAAGACAAAAATCACATGATCATATCAATAGATGCATAAAAAGCATTTGAGAAGGTACAGCACCAATATATGATAAAAACACTGAGCAAAGTGGGAATAAAGGGAGCATTCCTCAACATAATAAAGGCCATATATGAGACACCTACAGCCAACATCATACTCAATGGGCAAAAACTTACAGTTTTTCCACTGAGATCAGGAACAAGACAAGGTTGTGCACTTTCACCACTTCTATTCAATATAGCATTGGAAGTTTTAGCCACAGCGATCAGACAAGAAAAAGAAATAAAAGGCATCCAAATCAGAAAGGAGAAAACAAAACTGTCACTGTTTGCAGACAACATGACAGTGTACCTGGAAAATGTTATAGACTCCACCCAAAAAATGCTCAACCTAATAAATGAATTTGGCAAAACAGCGGGATACAAAGTCAATATCCAGAAATCAATGGCATTTTTGTATACCAGTAATGAAACAGCAGAAGCAGAAATCAAGAAAAAAATCCCATTCAGTATAGCAAAAAGAAAAATAAAGTACCTAGGAATAAACTTAATGAAGGAGGTAAAAGACCTGTATTCAGAAAACTACAAAACACTGAAGAAAAAATCAAGGAAGACACAAACAAATGAAAATATATACCGCATTCATGGATTGGAAGAATTAACATCATCAAAATATCTATATTACCCAAAGCAATTACAGATTCAATGCAATACCTATTAAAGTACCAATGGCATATTTCACAGACGTAGAACAAGCACTTCAAAAATTTATATGGAACCATAAACAACCCCTAATAGCAGCTGCAATTTTGAGAAAGAAGAGCAAAGTAGGAAGGATCACAATACCCGATGCTAAACTGTATTACAAGGCCACTGTAATAAAAACAGCCTGGTACTGACATAAAAACAGGCACATAGACCAATTGAACAGAACAGAGAGCCTAGTAATAAACCCAAGTCTCTACGGTCAGTTAGATTTTGACAAAGGGGGCAAAAACATGAAATAGAGTAAAAATAGCCTCTTCAACAAATGGTGTTGGGAGAACTGGACAGCTACATGGAAAAAAACAAAACAAAACTAGAGCACCAAGGTACACTATACACAAATATAAATTCAAGGTGGATAAAAGACTTAAATATAAGCTGTGATACCATTAAAGTCCTAGAGGAGAACACAGGCAGGAAAATCTCAGATATTTCACGTAGCAACATTTTTATTGATATGTCCCCCAGAGCAAGGGACATAAAGAAAAGAATGAACAAATGGGATCTCATCAAAAGAAAAAGCTTCTGCACGGCTAAAGAAAACAGCATTAAAATAAAAAGAGAACCAACCATATGGGAAAACATATTTGTCAATGATACCTCAGACAAGGGTTTAATCTCCAATATATATAAAGAACTCACACAACTCCACTCTAAGAAGACAAGCAACCCAATTAAAAAATGGGCAAAGGAGTTGAACACTTTTCCAAGGAGTGCATACAGAGGATCCAGAGACAGATGAAAAGATGCTCAATATCGCTAGCTATCAGAGAAATGCAAATTAAAACCACAATGAGATACCACTTTACACTGGTCAGAATGGCCATGATAAACAAAGCAACAAGCAAGTGTTGGAGAGGTTGTGGATAAAAGGGGACCCTAGTTCACTGTTGGTGGGATTCCAGACTGGTACAACCTCTATGGAAAACAGTGTGGAATTTTCTAAGAAAACTAAAAATGGATCTGTCTTTTGATCTGAAAATTCCGCCTCTAGGATTATATCCCAAGAAACTTGAGACACCAATCCAAAAAAAAACTCTGCACCCCAATGTTCATAGCAGCACAATTTACAATAGCCAAGTGCTGGAAGCAACCTGGGTGCCCATCAGTAAATGAATGGATCAAAAAACTACGGTACATATACACAATGGAATTCTATGCAGCAGAAAGAAAGAAGGAGCTCCTACTCTTTGCAACAGCATGGATGGAACTGGAAAGCATTATGCTGAGTGAAATAAGCCAGGTGGTGAAGGACAGATACTATATGATCTCACCTTTAACAGGGACCTAAACAACAAAACAAACAAGCAAGCAAAATATAACCAAAGACATTGAAATAGAAAACAGGATGACAGTAACCAACGGGGAAGAGGGGAGGGAATTTCAGGGGAAAAGGGGAAGGAATTACAGGAACAAGTATAAAGGACGCATGGACAAAATGATACGGGGTGGGAATGGGAGGGAGGTGGGGAGCACTGGGGGAGTGGACTAGGATGAGAGTAAAAGACAGAAAACTCTACTTGAACAACAATTAAAATTAAAAAAAATAAATTAAACAGATATGGTCTTGGCCCTCACGAAGCCAACAGCGTAGCACAGTAGTTTACAGTATCAGAACCAACATCTCTTTTTTATAATAAGTCTTTTTTTGTTGCACTCCTTTGCTATGCTGAAATTAAATTCATAGATGCTATTCCCTCAACACATACATTCAAAATGATTGATAAGTGCCTTGCCACATAAAGAGAAAATGAAAGTAACCCATAGTAAACTACTATATATTTAAATATGCAAATATTTACACAGGACTTACATGGAAAAAGCAATTGAAGTAGAGAGACTCTTGGGCCTTCAGGTAGAATCCCAATGAATGCAACAGCTACAAATACAAACTGATAAAAGGGTATGGCATTGATGACTCTAATTCCAAGAGCAACATCACAATTGTTGAAATCATTTTCTGAAATGGTGAAAGGCTCTGGTTAAACCTCTAAAAAGAATCTTCCATGTCTTTACATGATACATAGTTTCACTAAAACCGTGGGACTGGGGGGAGCAAAACCCTTTGTGCATATATGTAAAATATCTATAGTAGAAATTTAGAAAATTATAAATAGAATTTTCACCTCCATGGAAGTCCAACAGAACCTTGAAAATCATGCAGGATGCTGGGCTAGTCTTCATTTTTGCAAGACTCCCGGGCATTGGAGAACATCTAGCATCCCCATTTCCACCAAGTGATCTCACAAAATTTCCATAAGTCCCCTAGGGGGCAGTATTGCTTAAGTTGAGAGCCACCGATCTAGTCTTTCAGTTCCGGTGAAACTGGGGCTTCATCCAGTTCCGTATGGGTCCTCATTGCCTTCACTGCTGCCCTGCAATGGAGTGCCATCCTTGCTACCAGTATCCGATGGGAATCGAAGCCCCATCTCTTCTAGATCAGTTAGCTCAACTAGGCTGGGTCGGACTACCGCTTTCACTGAAGCCAACTGCTTGTCTAGATTGCAGCCTGTTATTGCAACTCTTTGGTTGCCTCCACTGAACTCAGCCCCTGCAGCTGAGTGCCCTACCTTATCCTAAGAGTGCCGCTACTTGCACAAAGCAGCCTTTGCACTTTGCACCCCCAGCCTCCAGCCCCTCTCCATGCCAGACCCAGTAGAATAGCCAGGTTGGAACTTGGGTCTCACCAGATCCCTGTGGCCTTTTTTTGCCTACAGCTAAATTCCCTTAGGATATTGAAAAAGAAAATAATTCTTTCCTGCAAATCAGAACCCAAAGAGAGTCGGCCACCATTGGGATTTTCTCCTACCAACCTTTAAACAGTTTTTTCTCTCCGCATCACAGATAGAGCCCCAAACCATTTGAAAAGCCAGCCCAGTTCCCCGCGGCACACTGCAGCCAAGAGTATGTGCTCTGGAATCAGCCAGACCTAGATTCAAGTAGAAGGTCTTCCTTATGCTGCTGAGAAACTTTAAGAGTTTTCCACTTACACTCTCCAATCTGCAGTTTGCTCATTTAGAAAATGGTTATAATAATAGTACCTACCTCTATAGTGTCCTGCTAAGGATGAAATGAAATAAACGCTTGTAAGATGCTTAGCAGAGTGCCTGGCACATAGCATTCCCCCAGAAAATGATATTGTTGCTATTCTGAGAATCACATGGTGTGCTCTGAAAACTGGCTTCAGCTAACTTTTCTTATCCCATTCTGCATGTTTCCACTTTATCTTCTAGACCAAGTTCAAAGTTTTTGTGAATCTCACCAGTATGGGTCTGTGTCCGGGGATGAAGTTCCATCCAATGAGAAATACCAAGCTGATAAATGTTAAGGACTCTATTCACCCAGCCAAAAAGAGTGTATTTTTTTATATTGTGTTTCATTCTACAAAGAAATTCTGAGATGTAGTTATTGAGCAGACCAGGATTGGGAAACAGAATTAACTAGGAAATATACATATAGATGGCACCAGCTTCCTTAGAAATTTTAAGATTTGTCTGAAAAGGTGTCTGGTAAAGTTAGCTGCATGGTTAATCACATCAAGCAGCATCTGCACCATGCCAGAGCTTTTGGAGGAAAAGGGAAAAACACAATCAATTGTCCAGGTGCCAAAGAGAGCATTCAGCTCCTATGAAGAGATGATATCAAAAAGTAATTTCCATGCAAGCAGCTATATTAAGGCAACAGACATTTTGAGGGTTCCAACCTGTCTATCTGTTGCTTAGCATTAAAAAGGGGTTTTTCCCTGGCTGGGTGGCTCAGTTAATTGGAGCATCATCTCATACACCAAAAGGTTGCGGGTTCAATCCCCGGTCAGGGCACATACTTAGGTTGTGGGTTTAATTCCCAGCCATGACACATATAGCAGGCAACCGATATCTATCTATCTATCTATCTATCATCCATCTATCTATCATCTATCTATCTATCTATCTATCTATCTATCATCTATCTATCTCGATCTCTGTCTATCTCTATCTCTAAAAATCAATAAACATATCTTCAGATGAGGAGTTTTTATAAAGGCTCTTGATCCCTGGATGGTGTGGCTCAGTGGATTGAGTGCCAGCCTGTAAACCACAGGGTCGCCAGTTTGATTCCCAGTCAGGCACATTCCTAGTTTGCCAGCCAGGTGGAGCGTGAGAGGCAGCCACACATTGATGTTTCTCTCCCTCTGTTTCTTCCTTCCTTCCCCTCTCTCTAAAAATAAATAAAATCTTGTGTTTAAAAAAGGTCTTGAATAACCCAGAAATAACTGAAGGGAATGTCCAAGCATCCATCAGTCAGTCAATATTTATTGAGTGGCTACTATGTGTGTGGCACTATGTAGGTTATAGAAAGCAGAGGAGCATAAGAATCAGTCTAGAACTTTCTTTTGAAGAACTTGCTATCCATTTGGGGAGTAGAGGTGGGTGAGGAGAACTCCCTAGACAAAGCAATAGAAAGCCCTTCAGCTAGGACTTTCAGGGTGGGCTAGGAACCTTTTTGTTTGCTATAATTGTACTCTCACAAAATCAAGCAGATCAGATATTCTGCTATTCGGTGAGGGAAACAAATACAGTTGAGTTCATTGAGGTGGCTGTTTGACTTTACAAGAACTTACACAGAATGATTCACAACCAGTTTTTGGTGTCAGGCATATCTGGGTATATGCTCTGGTTCTGCTACTTTACTAGCTGTGTGACCTTGCCCAGGTTTCCTAACCTCTTGAAGCCAGTCCCCTCATGTGGAAATTGAAGGTAATAATAGGATATTCTTCGAAGGACTGTTGTAAGGATTAAAAGAGATACTTTAAATAAAGCAGTGGGCTAGAGCCTACCACATAGTTAATGTTCTCTAAAAACATAGCTTACTATATCATTAAAAGTTATTGCACGGGCCAAATATATCTAGAAACTCTGAAATAAATTTCCAACCTCTCCTATTAGCAATGACGACAATGTCTATTCCTTGGAGCACTAGTATTCTTGGGGAAGAGCTGGCCAGGCCTGGGAAGATGACATGGTAAAGACAGTATTTGTACAACAGAACCTTCTCCCCCCAGGTTAATCTGACTTTCATGCTCCCACCTCTGTACCCAGAAGAGGCTCCCTTCTGCCACTGAGGCCCCTCTCTGGGAGCTCTTGGTCATCCAATTTCAATATTTGTCTTTTTACAACCTCCATTTGCAATTTGGCATCCTGCATCTCCTTCCCTGATGTCTAGCAACACAAGAAAGGATAGAAAAATTGTAATGTGACTTTTTCATAAAGAATGACTTGTATGTAAAAACCCAACACTGCCTCTTAGAAAATGCATGAATACAAAACCCCACAAAAGGCTCTGACTCATGTTTGGGAGAAGCAACAGGCAGATCTGAATAGAGTTTTCTAATTTAACTGCCGAAAAAATGTATCTCTGAATCTTTGTCACAGTATGTATTGTATAGTTGCCACCCTAAAAAGAAACATTGGGTTTTTATGAGAAAACATTATGGCAGTTTCAACTGAATGTGGATGACAGAATTTGCTTCTGAAAATGCTACCATGTATATTTTGTTGTTTCCTGGTTATTAATACAATACATTTTGCCTCTGAGTCAAACATTTTTACTTTTGCCCACAAAAATTGTGAATTACAGGAAGTCTAACAGGCTTAATTACAGAGGAGTCTTAACTTAATCCAATGGTTTTGCAATAACCCACAGTAAGTCAGTGTCACTCCCCACATTTAATGGGAAGTAAGTGGTCAGAAATGGCCTTTAGCAACATTGTTAGAGAAAAGGCACACAATGAGCACAAACGAGGCTGGTTTTCCTGAGGTAAAAATGACAGGCTGAGGTCACTGTAATTATCCACAGTGCTTTTTGTATGCAGTTTCCCATTACATTTGTTACCTGTTGCTGTCCACCTCCTATAATTACAGTTTCATATAGTCAGATAACGCTGTTTCCCCTTCATTTTACCAACCAGCATGCTCAGGAGAAAGTCACTCTTGGCCTTTTGAATTTGACCTATGAGTGTATTTTAAAAGGCAAAGCTTCTTAGACCAGCCAAATGAAACTGATTGGAAAAGCTCACCATAGAAATGAGAAGTCTATTACATGTAATAACTGAGATCTGCAGCCTGATCCTAAGCACTACATCACAAATTTGGAATGAGAGAACCTGTAAAGGCTTCAGAAGACAGCAATGAAGACAATTAAGACAGATTGGAAAAGAGGATCTAGAAGAAGAGGTTAAAGGTATTAGGGCCCTGGGTGGTGTAGCTCAGTGGATTGAGCTCAGGCTGTGAACCAAAGGTTCGCTGGTTTGATTCCCAGTCAGGGCACATGCCTGGGTTGTGGGCCAGGTACCCAGTGGGGGGGCCGTGTGACAGGCAACCACACATTGATGTTTCTCTCCCTCTCTTTCTTCCTCCTTTCCCTTCTCTCTAAAAATAAATAAATAAAACTTCAAAAAAATTAAAAATGTATTAGGATTATAAGCACAATTTACCTCCAAGAGGGGGGAAAAAAGGAGGCTGAACAGCTATTCTTCCACACTAGTGAGGGCACAGAATAAATGAATGGCAGCATGAGGCATTTTAGGTTAGATGTAAGAAAGAACTTCATAACAAGTCCCCTTAAATACTAAAGACCATTCATTCTTTTTGTTCTTTTTTTGGGGGGGAGGATTTTTTATTGTTGTTCAAGTATAGTTTTCTGCCTTATCCCCCCACCCCAGCCCTCCCCACCTCCCTCCCATTTCAACACCCCACTCCATTATTGTCCATGTGTCCTTTATACTTGTTCCTGCAAACGCTTCACCCTTTTCCCCTGAAATTCCCTCCCCTTTCCCCTCTGGTCACCATCAGCCTGTTCTCAATTTCAATGTCTTTGGTTATATTTTGCTTGCTTGTTTGTTTTGTTGATAAGATTCCTGTAAAGATGAAATCATATGGTATTCGTCTTTCACCACCTGGCTTATTTCACTTAGCATAATGCTTTCCAGTTCCATCCATGTTGTCAAAAAGGGTAGGAGCTCCTTCTTTCTTTCTTTCTGCTGCATAGAATTCTATTGTGTAACTTTCTTTATTCTTAAAACATGGGTAGCATCCCAGCCATCTGATGGACTGTGTATCAGGCACTGGAGAAGTTCACAGGCTGAGAGAAATACACCAAATAGATAATTAAAAGACAGTGGGGTGCATTCTAAAATAGAAGAAACTAAGAATACTTTGGAATTTCAAAAGGCAAGAGGATGCATATAGTGTAATATTACATATTACCTCCAGTGGGGTCTGAGATAGCAACCCAATAATCAAGAACATCAATATTGCTGAACAGAAACACGTGAATATTTAAACAGGGTGTGACAAAGACTATAAAATTTATAGTCTTTATAGTATGAATAGTCAGTCTCATGCCAGTTTGAGTTTTGTCGCCAAATGAGTTTGCCATAAACATACAAAAGGCTCTCAGTTTTCAGAGATTTGTGGATTTTGAAATGATAGATATGGGACTATAGATGTGTGTAAAGGGGGTATGGCCCAGCACTAGGATTTGGGAATGATAGGGGACTTCAGGGCATGAGCAGTGCATGTGTCTCTAGTGTTCTAACCTGCCCCCACTCTGCTGTCTTGGTACCATAGACAAGTTCTGAGGAATATGGCTGTGTGTGTCTGTGTAAAGCAAAAGGAGCCTCCTCATTGCTTCTCAGGTCAAGACCACTTTTGGGCCCTACATATAAAGTGGCCCCTGGCAGTACATCTCAGAAGAATTAACCAAATGGCCAATAAATGGTTTTTTGTTATTGCTATAAAGATTTCACATATTTGGCACCATAGTTACTATGAGCACACCCACACAGAGATTTGCAGAATAAGCATACTCATATGGGGTTTGCAAAGTGGGGTGGAATTACCGACCAGGGTCCCATCTCTGGTCTTCCTTTTAAAGCTCTGTTCTGTGAAGAGCCAGGTAGGCAGAAAATGGACGTTCTGCTGCCTCTCTCACACCTACTCTGGAGGATGGTAGAACTTAGCAAGGAATAAAGAAAGTTGAACTGCCTACAGGGAGGGCACTTGAATGCCTAATTATATGGATAGGGGGAACACCCAATTACCCTGCACCAGCCAAGTAGCTTCACTGTGGGGGCTAGCCTCCCTTGAGGGGGAACATCCAGTGAACACTGCCACACACCTTCAGAAGTTGTTTGCTTCCCAAAAAAAGGGGGAGAAGTCTTTGAGCTTGTTCTCCTTTTGTTTACAATTGGAAAAAGGACACCCCCTTCAGGGGCTATTTTCTGCTATTAGCCACCTGCAAACATCACCTACACCTAAATAAACTAAGACCTCTTTTTCAGCTTTAGACATCCCCCTTACCAAGACATGTCCTCCACACTGGTCCTCTTCTCTGCCCTCTGGGACTCCAAGCCCACATAATTTCAGGATGAACTCACCCTACAATCTGTCCCTTCAAGGCATGGCTTCCTGACCTTCATGATTCCAAGGCACACATCTGTTGCAACACCCTAAGCAAAACCCAGCTGGGGCCAGGGCCTGCAGTCCAAGGACTTTTCACACTCCCATGCCCCAACCCACTCTCTGGTCTTCCTCTTCCCAGGGGAGTAAGCTCCCTATAATGCTTCACTTTCCTCTTCCCAAAAGGAAAGGCTCTGATAAAAGAAGGTGCCCTCCGACTACCCTTTCCTATGGACTTAAAAGAATCGTGCAGAGTTTGAGACATCATTCATAGGCAAAAAGGAGATACCTGGGCAGAGAGGAGCCTTCTCAGTGCCCATAAGGTTATGATATGGAGCCACCAAGTCAGTCCTCACCTTCCTTTTGTAAGGTGGACTGTGGCAACACTCCTCAAAGAAATGGACTCTGTTTTCTGAATTCAATTCAAGTTGTGTAGACAGATATGAGAAGATACTATCTGGAATTAAGAATGATCTAGAAAGTCTGAGACATAGTTCTACCAAAGCTAGAGAGTACTGGGAAAGGAAGAGGATGGTGAAAAGAGGGAGTGAGAAGTGAGGGCAGAAGTAGTGGTGAAAGAGAAACATGGATGGTGAGGGAGGAGAGGTTGACCCAGGAAACTAGTAAAACGAGATTTAAGGAAACACCTTTTTTTTTTTGAGTGCTTATTTTTTTTGTTTTACATTTTTCATACACACACACAATGTTTTTATTTTAATTATTGTTCAAGCATAGTATTCTGTCTTTTAGACCACCCACCAATTTCCACCCTCCCTAGTTTTTGTCCATGTGTCTTTTATACTTGGTCCTTTAAACCTTTCCCCTCTTCCCCTGAAATTCTCCTGTAAATACATCCCCTCTCCTTTCTGAACACTGTCAGCCTGTTCTCTATTTCAGTCTTTGGTTATATTTTGATTTTTTGATTGTTTTGCTGTTTACATTCTTGTTAAAGGTGAGATCATGTGATATTTGTCTTTCACCACCTGGTTTATTTCGTTTAGCATAATGCTTTCCAGTTCCATCCATGCTGTTGCAAAGGGTAGGAGCTCCTTCTTTTTTTCTGCTGCATAGAATTCCATTGTGTAAATGTACCATAGATTTTGATCCATTCATTTACTGATGGACACCTAGGTTGCTTCCAACACTTGGCTATTGTAAATTGTGCTGCTATGAACACTGGGTTGCATAGGTTCTTTTGGAACGGTGTTTCAGGGTTCTTAAGGTATAATCCTAGCAGTGAAATTGCCAGGTCAAAAGACAAATCCATTTTCAGTTTCTGAGAAAATTCCATACTGTTTTCCATAGAGGTTGTACCAGTCTGGAATCCCACCAACAATGCACAAGGGTTCCCTTTTATCCACAACCTCTCCAACACTTGTTGTTTGTTGCTTTGTTTATGATGGCCATTCTGACCGGTGTAAAGTGGTATCTCACTGTGGTTTTAATTTGCATCTCTATGATAGCTAGCGATATTGAGCATCTTTTCATGTGTCTCTGGATCCTCTGTATGCACTCCTCAGAAAAGTGTTCAAGTCCTTTATCCATTTTTTAATTGGGTTTCTTGACTTCTTAGAGTGGAGTTGTGTGACTTCTTCATATATTTTGGAGATTAAACCCTTGTCTGAGGTATCACTGACAAATATGTTTTCCCATATGATTGGTTCTCTTTTTATTTTAATGCTGTTTTCTTTAGCCATGCAGAAGCTTTTTATTTTGATGATATCCCATTTGTTTATTCTTTCCTTTATGTCCCTTGCTATGAGGGACATATCAGTAAAAACGTTGCTACGTGAAATATCTGAGATTTTCCTGCCTATGTTCTCCTCTAGGACTTTAAAGGTGTCACGACTTATATTTAAGTCTTTTATTCACCTTGAATTTATATTTGTGTATGGTGTAAGTTGGTGCTCGAGTTTAATTTTTTTTCCATGTAGCTGTCCAGTTCTCCCAACACCATTTGTTGAAGAGGCTATTTTTATTCCATTTTATGTTGTTGCCCTCTTTGTCAAATATTAATTGACCATAGAGACTTTGGTTTATTTCTGGGCTCTCTGTTCTATTCAATTAGTCCATGTGCCTGTTTTTATGCCTGTACAAGGCTGTTTTCATTACAGTGGCCTTGTAATACAGTTTGGTATCAGGTATTGTGATCCCTCCTACTTTGCTCTTCTTTCTCAAAAGTGCAGCAGCTATTCATGGTTGTTTACGGTTCCATATAAATTTTTGAAGTCTTTGTTCTATGCCTGTGAAATATGTCATTGGTACTTTAATAGGTATTGCATTGAATCTGTAAATTGCCTTGGGTAGTATGGACATTTTGATGATGTTAATTCTTCCAATCCATGAATGCGGTATATATTTTCATTTGTTTGTGTCTTCCTTGATTTCTTTATTCAGTGTTGTGTAGTTTTCTGAATACAGGTATTTTACCTCCTTGCTTAGGTATAATCCTAGGCATTTTATTTTTCTTTCTGCTATATCGAATGGGATTTTTTCTTCATTTCTGCTTCTGCTGTTTCATAATAGGTATACAGAAATGCCATTGATTTCTGGATATTGACTTTGTATCCCGCTGTTTTGCTGAATTCATTTATTAGGTTGAGTAGTTTTGGGGTGGAGTCTATAGGATTTTCTATGTACACTATCATGTCATCTGCAAACAGTGACAATTTTGCTTCCTCCTTTCCAATTTGGAAGCCTTTTATTTCCTTTTCTTGTCTGAATGCTGTGGCTAAGACTTCCAAAACTATATTGAATAGAAGTGGTGAAAGTGGACAACCTTGTCTTGTTCCTGATCTTAGTAGAAAAGCTTTTAGTTTTTGCCCATTGAGTATGATGTTGGCTGTAGGTCTCTCATATACGGTCTTTATTATGTTGAGGAATGCTTCCTCTATTCCCACTTTGCTGAGTGTTTTTATCATAAGTGGGTGCTGTATCTTATCAAGTGCTCTTGCCACATCTATTGAATGATCATGTGATTGTTTTTTTGCTTCTGTTTATGTGCTGTATTACATTTACTGATTTGCAAATATTGAACCATCCTTGCATCCCTGGGATAAATCCCACTTGGTCATGGTGTATGATCTTTTTAATGTGTTCTTGGATGCAGATTGTCAATATTTTATTGAGGATGTTAGCATCTATATTCATCAGCGATATTGGCCTGAAGTTTTCTTTCT
>PVKM010021915.1:0-22231 GCA_004027735.1 Carollia perspicillata
GGTAATCAGTACGCATCAGACACTCCATTAAAGAGCTGATATTTGTACAGCACATCACCAGTTTCTTCCAAAGCAGTTTGCTGAATGGTCACATGAACTAATTAGTGTTTATTACAACCTACATATCTTCCAAGGGAAGTGTTAAGCAGGTACGACAGCATATTTTAACTAAGAGCAATACGTAACTACTTAGGAGACCGAGAATAAATTTGAAAGCCTACATACTCTTTTAAAGCTGCCTATTACTTTCTCAAACCAGTAAACAATAATTCCTAAACGACCATGCATGGCCATTCTGATCGACAAATGTGCCATAATCAATATATTTTAATTAAGTAGCGAGACCTCATCAACGTGGAGACTCACATTCCTAGGACCAGGCTGATCGTATCAGCTCAACTGTAATTGTCCCAAGTTCATCCTTCTTCGGATGCATGGGCATATTACTCCTGTTAAGGAATAACTGTCTGTATTTAAACTGCAGAGAGAAAACAAATCTTCCAAGCAAAAGAAGGAAGGAAGAAAGCAGGCAGCAGTACTTTAAAGACTCAGCTGCTCAGAAGACAAACTAGATTCACAACCTATGGGTGAAATAAGCCAATACCTCCTATACTCCTAAGCCCTATTGAGGAAGCAAAACAAAAAAAAAAGACAGAATACAGAGTAGCAGTCTCAGGATTCATGGAATATGATGCATGCTATGCAGCCGTTTCTTCCAATTCTTCACAAGATCCCAGAGAAAACGGGTCCTTTCTTGTGTGACTCAGGGAAGTTAGGGTTTTGGTGATCAAGTCATGCCAGCTTTTGAAACAAAAGCAGCTTCCTGCATTGGGAGCCTGATCTATTTGCTTAGCCTGCCCCCAAAGAAGCTCAAATCCCTCTTTTTTAAGGAACCACCTGGTTTATTTCTGACTCATGCCATCCAGGCACAAACAATATACCAATCTGTTTTGTTTGATAAGTTTACCTGTTTGTTTTCTTCTCTATTGCTTATTTATTTGTTTATTTCCTTTTTATTACTTCTAGAAAGTAATTTCCTTGAGAGCAAAGGCGATGTTGCTTTAGATCACCATGGTAACCCCACAGCCTAGAACACAGCTTAATATACAGCAGACTCTCAATAATCCTTTGTGAAATGAATGCATTCAAATAAACTGCCTAAAAAAAACAAGAGCCTGCACATTCTCAATAAGTGTTTGTGGTTTTCCCCATTAACTCCAAATAAAATTATCAGGAGCAAAAACACAACAAAATCTTCTTCTTAGTGTCTTCTAGTGCTCTTGAAAAATGTTATTGTAGGCTTCATTCTCCCTTCTCTCCAGAATATTTTAACTACATAGTTTCCACCCACACTGCCGGATACAACAGGCTGTTGAACCAAAGCACATCGTAAAAAAAAAAAAAAAGAAAGAAAGAAAAAACCCAAACCAGGACACTGAAGACTGAGCCGCTCCAGCCTGGCAGACTTTGAAACCCGAGGAGAATACAAAGCCTTCGGAGCGTGGTCCAGGCTATCTGACAGCTCCCTGGGGTAAACAAGCATATTTGGTTTTCCACAGATTTACTACAGCATGATCCAGAAAGTCGGTTCAAACGTCTCAGGACAGATACGCCACAAGCAACACTGGTGGGAGTCAAACTAAAGAGAAACTAATATGAATTTTCCACCTTCCTATTTCAGATACATTATACCAGATGTGGAAAGAATTTTTTTTTCATACCTGAGCCAGCTTGACAGTCTAAAAAAACTGCTTTCTCTGATTTTAGGTTTTGGAAATCCCCCCTGGAAATAGCAAACACCATATGTTCAGAATCACGCCATCAAACAAGGAGAGGGTACTCCTTTCCCATAACTGTAGAACCCCTGATGTCTGTTGACAAAACACATTTAAAGAGTTGCTTTGAGAGTCTTTATTTCGATTTAATTTATAGCACTATGAGAGGAAAAGGGATGTGTTATGTCTCTATGTGACAGTAATTCGGTTGAAGAAAATCTTCTCTACTTCTTTACCTCACTCATAGCTTTAAAAATATCATTAGGTTAAGAGGCATTAATCACGTATTTCCCCCTGCAAAACAGAAAACACCAGGAAGGCACGGATTAACCTCCCCGCAAATGACCACCTTTCTTACTAGCGTAAGTTAGTGGTCCTGACTATATGATGAGCTTCTCAGCCACCCACATGCCAGGAATGAGAAGGCTGCATGGTGAAAGCCTCTCTAAAATTCCTACAAACGAGGCCTGTGCTATCAGCTGAGTAGCGTCCTATCACTCAGCTTCCATTAACATGACGTAAAGGAAGAGAAGGGTGTGATTCTGCTACCCTCCTCTCACTTAGAGCAGGTTACCTATATTCTGTTTTAAGTATTAGGAGCTTGTATGAGTCAGGGGAGTGGGTTGAACAGTATCTCCCAAAAAGATATGTTAATGTCTTAGAAACTGTGAATGTGGCCTTATTTGAAAAAAAAAATTGCAGAAGTAATTAAGTTAATGACCTTGAAGCCCTTGCTGGTGTCACTCAGTGCACTGAGTGTCAGCCTGCAAACCAAAGGGTCACTGGTTCGATTCCCAGTCAGGGCACATGCCTGGGTTGCGGGCCGAGTCCCCAGTGGGGGGTGTGCAAGAGGCAACCGCACATTAATGTTTCTCTCCCACTCTTTCTCCCTCCCTTCCCCTCTCTAAAAATACATAAATAAAATCTTTTTTAAAAAGTTAACCACTTTGAGATGAGATTGTCCTGGATAACCCTGGTGCACGGGAAATCTGATTACCAATGTCCTTATAAGAGGAGGCTGAGAAAGGTGCCATGTGAAGACAGAGGCAGAGAGTGGAGTAATGAACCTACAAGACAAGGAAGTCCTGGAACCACCGGAAGCATGTAGACACGAGTGAAGATTGTCTCCCTGGGCCTTCAGAGAGAGTGTGGCCCTGCCAATAACTTAATTTCAGACTCTGGGCTCCAGAACTGCAAGAGAGTAAGTTTCTGTTGCTCAAATCACCCAGTTTTGGGTCATTTGTTTCAATGGCCAAGGAGGTGAATATAATAAGGGGTTTGACAGGTATTAAAATTCTATGCAAAAGGGTAACCGCGAAGAGAATTCATGAAGGTACTTTTGAAAGAGGCATGGGCAAGCTTCCAGAATCCCAGTGAGCAAAATCCTAAGTGACAGCAAGGAGGAGGCTTTGCCACCTCTAGGCCTAAAGAGACAAAAGGAAGAAACAGCTTCATCTTCGCGGGCACTGAAAGAGCTGGAGCTGTGCACCGGGACCACCTCCAGGGGGCGGTAGTGGTCCACACCCAGACCGCAAACAGGCAAGGTCAAGGCAGGAGGGGAGCCAGAGGAGAAACGCAGGAAATATACCCTGGCCTCTGTTTCTCTTCCTTGTCCTCCGTTGTTTGGTTTCTCTCATTGTCCAAATACAACCAGGAGCAGAGAGCAAGGAACCGGAGGGTGACCCCCATAGGGGACAGAGCTGAGCAGAGCAGGGAAATGGGGAGGAGAGCCACAAGGAGTCAAATGGAGAATAACTTACAGAGCTGCCCAGTGAGATTTCATTTTTAAAAGAAATTTTTTTTGGGGAAAAAAAGAAAGCACAAAATCTCTGGGGACTATTTCCAGGAGCTATTTTAATTCTGACAGTCTATGATTTCCTAGAACACCACAGAGAAACATGTTCTTCTTTCCCAGATTTCCGTTCTCTCTGCTTTGGAAGAAATCTCCTCCACCAAGTTTAATAAATCTTTAATAAATCTCTATAAATTTCTTCAATCGGCCCAATAGAAGGAAACTGGCATTTTTACAACAGTTCCAAGAACTCTTGGAAGTTATTTATATAACTTCTCAAGTGAACCTAATAACGGTTATATAATACAAGTATTGTTGTATCCATATTACACAGAATTAAATTGAGGCTCAGAGAAATTGAGTGAGATTTCATGGCTAATAAACAACTAAGCTGAGGTCTAAATCATTTCTCTCTGACACCGAAATCTGCTCTTGCCAATTTTCTCTGATGCTTTCATTGTCCCCAATATCCAGAATTTAAGGTATTAGTGCCCCATCTTCCTACTAATCTCACCCTCGAAGTAGAAAACTATGCAAATTAAAATCTGCTGAAAAACAACAGTAAACTGCCGCCTTCTGGCAGGTTCTATTTTTACTCTTGGTTGACTGCTTCGAGACCCTTCTCAGCCATATTTGGACTAGGAAAAAATGAATGACTACCACCCGGTGATAGTATTTATTAATATGTTCAAGTAAACACCATACTTTCTTATTACTAATCATTAAATGTGTCCCAATCACGATGGAAGAACAAGAAATAAAGTTGTTATCCCACTGAGAATAATCAGAAAGCTAGGGGGGAAATAGAAAACAAATGTTTCTAGAGCGCGGACAGCAGCCAGGTCATAACGGACCCTTCATCCAAGGGAAATGAGTGAGGAATCCAGCCCTGTTGCTTGAGCTTTCTACCCCGGGGCACATTCCAGCCTAGTGGGAACAGTAGGATCTGAGCAAACACACCAGGATCTCTCTCTCTCTGTCTCTCTCTGTCTCTCTCTGTCTCTCTGTCTCTCTCTCTCTCTCTCTCTCTCTCTCTCTCTCTCTCTCTCTCTCTCTCAGAGATTAGCCCTTCAAGGCAACAGAAGTTACTGAGTAGGATTCTAGGGTGGAAAACGCTACAGAGGTGAGGGTAAGGAGCTTCAGAGATTTTGTTAGGGATTTCCATGAATAAGTTGTGTAGGCATGGGGTAAAACTCCTTGAAGCCAGGCCCGGAATAACTGGGGAATCGTAACCTGGATAATTTCCCAAACTCACATAGACCGAGGAGACAATGTACTGTGATCAACCAGAAAGGCGCCTTTTTGTTAACACTTGGAGTATTCAGATGATAACCCAGACTCCTCTCAACATAGTAGTAGAGCTAAGTCATGTCTAGTATAAAGGCAAGTATGGACTTTCCCCAGTAGAGCTGTAAATGAGCTTTGAATAGCTCTAGCTGATATGCAAGTAATTTAATTGTCAAAACTAACCCCCGACAATTTTTAAAGAAAGGCAACAAGCTGTGTGATATTTAATGAAGTCTAGCATCCAATAAAAAAAAATTGTAGATACACCAAGAAACAGAAAAATACAGAATCACCTCCGGGGGGGAAATCAGCTAATAGAAACAAAATCTAAGATGACAAAGATAGTAGACAAGGAGACAAGGCTTGATCGAATCAAGCCAAATTTGGAGACAAGGACTTAAAGTCTACTATTATGAATATGTTTAGTATGCTTAAAGATTTAAAGAAGAAATAAATTTAGTAAGAAGAGAAGTGAAAGATATTTAAAAAGAACCAAATGTCTGGAATGAAAATTCCATGGGATGAAATTAACAATAGGCAATAGAAAAATAGATTGTTTAATTTAAAGATAAGACTGTAGAAAGAAAATATAATACCAGGAATAAAGGAGAACATTTATAAGGATAGTGGTTAATTCATCAAGAAAATATAACAATCCTAGATGGGTGTACCCAATAACAAAGCTTCAAAATACATAAAGTGCTACAACTTCTTTTCCAAATACTTTGGTGGATTAGTAAAAAGTTAAATATACAAGTACCATGCTACTATTCCATCCCCAAGCATCTACCAATGGAAATGAAGCATCGCTCCATATAAAAGACCTGTACCTGGATGTTCAGAGCAGCTTTATTTGCATTAGATAAAAATCGAATCAAGCCAAATACCCATTATAGATGAATGTGAACAAATTGTGGTATAGTTGTATAAAGGGATAGTTCTGAGAAATACAAAGACATAAACCAGTGATAAAATAGTAACATCGTAGCTGATTCTTAAAAACATCATGCTGGACATAAGAAGTGTGACATAAATGGGTGCATACTGTTTGTTTCCACTTATGTACGATGCTAGAAAGTCAAATCACTTCGAAAGTGACAGCAATTTACAAGTCCCTGAGGCCATGATTCCCATGGGGTCATTAGGAATGAGCAGAAGCAAACGCTCTGCTGCAAAGAAAACGTTCTACATCGTAATTGTTGTCATGGTTACAAGGTATAGCCATTTATCAAACTCATCACACTGTACCTTTAAAATGGGTGTATTAGATCGCACACATTTCTATCACAACAAAGTTGATGCGTAATACCCTATGTCTTTTGGTGTTTAATAATAAAAATGTCCATGCATAATATGGATAAAAATATTGTCAACATTTCTATTAAAATATGCTAGAATAAAATCAGGTCTGTTTTCTCCAAGTGTTCATAAGGTGGTAGGACATGCTGATAAGAACATAATCACTTCAAACCAAAGGCAGTAGATGTTCAGCGTCATGCAGCCTTCTAAGAGTCTTCCCGGAACCTCTTAAAATACTGCCTTTATTGTGATTCTCCCAAAGTTATTAAACATATTTGATACAGGATAAAGGTATGTTGTGTTCAAATCTTTTAGCTTACAGTAAGGGCAACATTATACAAAATCAGGGGAAATAAAACAAGTAACCTGGTAGAAGGTACATGAAACCTGGAGATTTCTGGGCTAACACAGTCCAGACCTGTGAATTTCCTTTCCCTGGCTCATGGTACTGAGAAGTTGGGGTGTCTTTCTAACTTTTCTCGAAAGCTTATTGAAATGCTGCATTTGCAAAATGTTGTATCATTTACAGCGAACCTGCCGTTGGGGCACATTCTCTGCTGTGTCCCTCGTTTCCCCAGATTACTATGCAACCTGCTCCACCTCACACAGAATCTCACGGTTGGAGAACTAAAGGAATTGAAGAAATTTCTACTTTATATGGTATCTTTCTCTCTCAAATTCCTTTCTCCCTCCTTCCTTCCCTCCCTCCCACCTTTATTTTCTTCCTTTAATACTTTGATCGAACCTAAGCCAAATCTCTTTTCCGGATTCCTCTTAGTATAAGTTAATACAGACAGGAGATTCCAAAAAGACTTCTCTAAAGACAAAGGGACAACAAAAGTGGAATCCACACAAGGAGTTCAAGAACTCCAAACCACTTGGCTCACAAATGACAGGATTCTGTTGTATCAGCTAGCTAGTTTCCGGGAAAGAGCCTTCTTCTGTCTGCTTACCACCCCTCTCGGTAAGTTGCTTGTGACTCACCGTCGGGACGACACACTTCACATTCTGACCCCTTCTCAGTCAAGAACCCCGAGCTGGGTAAGATCTACTCACCTGACATGTTCAGCTCTGATCCCCAGGCTGCGAGGTGAGCACCTTTGCGAAATGGATACCGGGAATGATGTCTCCTTCAACATGGTCCTTACCTACTAGGTAGAGAGGTGCGACTTTTTCCCCCCATACCACAGGCAGGTTTTCTATCTAGCTAAGAACCATTTGCCTATGCCACACAATGGTCACCCATTCCTTAAGTGCCTGCGAAGGATGGATGCCTTTGTGGACAGAAAGCTAATCTTAAGAATATGTCCTTAAAGGAAGTTGAGGGCTCCAATCGTAGTTTTTTCTTTCTTTTTTCTTTCCCTTAAAAATGGTCTCTTTCCATTTTTGACGCAAGTGAGTTGCTATCTATTCTCTGCTTCTGTCTTTGTGATTTCCACAGAAGAGCTACAAGGATTTTAGATCACACCGGGTCAAAAGATAGACACACGTTTTATGAAACCGAGGAACTATAAAGAAGAGCCAAGCAGAATATCGTTTGAGTCTCTGTTTTGGCATCCTGTTGTTACTGCTGTCAAGCTATGGAGCCCTGAAAAAACACAGAAAATTCTGATTACAGAGACACAGATGGGCAGTGAGGTGGAATCTTTAAATCCCTGACAGCAAACCTCTGAATTCTGGACAACAGCCGCACCGTGGTTTCCTGAGTACATCTTTGGGTTATCTGGTGTCGCGTGACTTTTACAGACCGACGGCACAGAGGGAGTGTGTGGGGAATGAAAGTCCGTGCGGAGGAAAGGCTTTCTACAGAAGCCCTGGTGAGAAGTGAAGGCATACAGGGCTGGGGTAGAGTCCAGGATAAGGATTTGCATCCTCCTTTGAATTGAATTAGTATGTTTCATAGGTGTGCTCTACATGCTAAAGATGATGTTAAAGAATTACTTTTTAAAGGGATAATCGTGAATCTCCAACACAAAATGAATTTGTATCAATCATTTCATTTAACTTAACGAAGGATTTAATTAATGAGGGAAGCAGTCAGGTGTTAGAATAGGTTCAAAGGAGGATTCCAAGTACCACATACATAGGCACATGAGAAATGCCAAAGTGAATTTACCAATGTGATGTAAAATGGCCATTTACAAAATGGAGTAAAATGGAACTAACTGCATTCCACCAGACACAGCATTTCCGTGGACTGGAATCATGGGAACTACTTTCCATTTGTCTTGTTTTACTTGTACCCCTGTATGGAGTTGTAAATTAAGTCAAATCCAAGGAAAGGAGGCTATAAACTAGGGTTATGCACCATACAGGAGATGTGGCGATTGTTTTCCCTTTCCTTTTCTTTTTTTTCTCTCCTTCCCTTTCCTTTTTTCTTTCCTTTTCACAATTTTCCCCTGACAAAGGGGATAACACTCAATGAAGTTCCGAGAAGTCTGTTAAATCCTTAAATGGTCAGTATTTTGATTTGCCTCGCCACGGTGAAATAAGCTAACGCAGGAGGCCGTGGAGGTAAATCCTAACAGGTTGCAGAATGGCAAGCCCTCACCCTCCGCGCAGCCTGCAGGTGTTTCTTTGTGCTCAGCCAAGTCCTCGCTCCAGAGCTGATGCCATTGAACTTCTGCATCCTCTCCCGTCACACCTTCGCCGATCCCCGCAGTAAAGAGTATTTTTAAAGCAAGGTATTCTGAGTACAGCTTTCAGATGAACTTACTTTAGTATTATTAAAATGCTGCAGAAAGGTCCCTCCAAACATTTTTCATTCAACATGAAAAACTTTTAAAAAGGAAAGAAGAACAGACGTGTGGGGAAATGAGAAAAGGCCAAAAGGTCTTTCTGGGATCCGAGGCGTTTACTGATAAATTAATGAGGTCTTTAGCCTCTACACCAGTCAAAGCTCCAAGAAGAAATTAATTTTTTAAAGCCCGTCTGCTTTGGATAACAGATTGAAAATACTACTTTAGTATTTTGTGCGTTGCATGTTTTTATCATATGTAATCGATGTTATACTTAATGCAGTCTGACATTTCAAGTGATTAAGGGCCTGGTGGGACATTAACAATGCAAGACCTTATTTGCATTTACACTAATGATTTCATAATGGGGGTTTTATTATATTAATTATGACTACTGGGAGTCACAAAAAAAGAGCAGGAGAAATCCAAAAACTTCACTCTTTGATAAAATAGCTGGTATCAGATTTGTTGACATAGATGGTTATTTGCACAAAGGGAAACACAAGACTTTATGACTATTAATCATTATAAGCTTAATGTGCATTGTAGTCATTACTAAATTAATTTATCCATTATTGCTGGGTTTTAGGTGTTTCTTTTTTTTCCTCCACAGCATGAAATACAAATTTAATCTTTACATAACTACAGCTGGAGCATCTGAGGTGGTTGGCCTGCAAAGTCAAGTTGATTTGCTCGACATTCCTGTACCTGCTCCCCTACCAACCCAGTCTAACAGCAAAACTCAGTTCACAGCTAATATCTCTGTTGCTGTCTGACAGAGTTTGGATGGTATGTGGTTTTAAAATGGCAGACTGCTTACTGAAAACAAAAATTACTTGACTCCTTCCCTCTGGAGGTGAGGAGGCAGCCTAAAAAATCTGTACAGGTTTGAACCTTGTGAGTACTCACTGACGGTAATTAGAGAGATTCCGTAGCATCCTGAAACTGCTTTGTCTCTGACGGGCACAATAATTTCTCTGTGTTTGTGCAGAGAGCTTCTTTCTCTATAGATGTGAACATCTGAGGCTGCCAAATAAAACATCATTTGGAAGAAGTAACTTTCTTACATTCCCTCAAACCAACCGAGTGCGGAGGGTGGGGAGCTAACCTGGCTCTCGAGCTATCGTCAGGAGGCAATGGAGTCAGGCGTGTGGGTAATTGTGAATTGTGCTGTTCCCTCAAAGCAAGAGAGACTAGGAAATGGTGTCATTTGCCTTGCCTGTTTGTTCCTCCAGCAACACACTGCGTGTAATATGATTTCACACTTTAATTCATCGGAGAACCTTGCAGTGTTTTACAAGTACTAATTACGGAGCATCTTGCTGTGCTTAACTAAGATAAGCCAAGGCTTCAGCACACATCCTGCTTTAATGTTGGTAAACAGGAAGAGAAAAATTCGCCATTCTGAATGGCCCCAAGAGAGAATTAGGAGCAAAAAACCCAGCTCCCTGACATCACAGGCTTTCCTACTAAGGCCGCTGCAACCATAAAACCATATGAAATGCATCTGAGAAATAACATTTTTTCATTTCTGTTTGTTGAAAAACGTTATTGAGTGCTGCGATAGGATAGACAATGAGTGAGTCACAAGGAATGAAAGAGCCTATTTGGGGTGACAGGCATGCAGACGGGGTACTGCCACGCCTTGTCATAAGTGTTAGGACGAAGATACACACAGAAACCGATGGGAGCTGAGAGCAGAGTGCCTTAATCCACCCAGGGAAGCTGGGATTTTAGTGGGGAGCACTACTGCAGGGATGGAGAATAGGTTTTCAGGCAAAAGCAAAGCAAAACAAACAAACAAATAACAACAACAAAAAAAAAACCCACCATTTTTACAAAGGCATGGAGCCATGTTCCTTGAACTGGCAAATAATTCGGCGCAGTTTCTGCTTAGATGGGGAAGAACAGAGTATAGACGGGTTGCATGGGTTGCAGTATGCTTGGGAAGAATGAGTCAAGTTGAAGAGGGGAGTATAGGGAGAAAAGATGAGTATCTTTTTTCAGAAAGTATACCCCTTATCTTTTAAGCAAAACCTGATTTAAGACCGCTGGTACTTTAAAATTATAGCAAACACGCACTTTTACAAAATTCCCGTTGTGACAGTAATTCCCCAAATCTTTTTCATTAATAGGGCAGCCACATGGCTTTTCAGCTTCTACTAATCTTGTTAGAAAACCATGAATTGGAATCTTTTATTCCAAGCCTCTTCCTCCGAAGGGATTAGGAGCAGATTTCCATTGTAAACTGGTTCCCTAGCTCTATTGTAGGTCAATAGTTCTAGCTTTCATGGAGATATAATATATATCCTGTCATTTTCCATCGGTCATCTTGTGAAAGTTAGGCTTTTAAATACAATGTAAATACTTCTTTTATACTTTCACGTAAGGATGAAGAATGCACCTATCTACCTCCCTCGCCCTATAAAAGATTCAAAATCAGTTTAAACTTGAGAATTTTAAAAAGCTGTTGACAAAAAAGATAAAGAAGTGTCTTGCCAGCCAATGCGGCAGCTCTGTCACTGTTAATTTGCCTTAAATTGCCACGGGAAGGAGATTTTCATTTCATGCTAGCATTTCTTATTGGCTTAAAAGCAACCAGTGGATATTATATTTTATGAGCTCAGACGTGAAGTAGATGACTAAATATTAATCTTGCAAACTACTGCACTCCAAGCCAGAACCATGCACCTAGTGGACTAAAACATCACTTGTGCCTCAGTTAAAATACCTGTGAGTCTGAAAAATGACGTCCGCTGGTCTCATTAGAAATGATCCCAGACTGGACTTAATGGCTCATTGTGATGTCAGGGTCTTACTAAATAGGGAGAAAAACAGTATAATAGGAAGTTTTTGTGTCTGATTTCTCTTGTATTTCCTAGTAACTGTGACATTTGTTTGAAACCAATAGAAAGACTCTATAGAGAGGATTTGCATGAGGATGTGGGATATGGGTCATCCATTCATCTATTCAAACAAGCATTCATTGATTGGTCCCCTATTATGACAAAGCACAGAGTTCTATACAGATAAAATAACAATTAGCAGACTATCTGCATTTTACTGCATGGAAGAAACAAATGCCATTATTAAGTAAAAACAATTTAGTGTCGTAAGCATTGTAAAATACACTTTGAGAACACTAAAGAGGAGATTGCTGATTCTGCCTATAAGGGTTAAAAAAACAAAGCTTGACATTTGTGCTAAATTGAATAATTGTTCACAATCAGAGTTCACTATGATAGAATTATATATCTACGCTTTGACAGTCCCCCTGATGGGTGGAGCATACTAACTACCTGTTAAAGCTGACCTTGGCCTTGTCATTTCCTTTGCAGAAGGAGCTGTTAGTGGACATGAGACTAGCAGAAGCTTAAACCTTGCTCACAGATTTGAACTTGCCCTTATACTCCATCCAGCAGGGAGCCCAGAACAAAATGGCAAGCTGGACCCAAGCCAGCCTGAAGCGGAGCCACTAAACTAAGCCCAGTCTGGATCACTCAAACTACAGACCTGGGAACATGAGAAGGAATGCTTCTTGTTGCAAACCATGAAGTTCGCTGTGTGTGTGTGTGTGTGTGTGTGTGTGTGTGTGTTTGCAGCAACACTGACTAATACAATATTTAAGCTGGATTTTAAAAGCTGAATTTTCAAGGAAAAAAAGAAATTCCAGGGGAATTTTACAGCATGTAGAAAAGAAATGAAGGCAAGAAACTACATGGCATGTTTCTAAGCATCATGGGAACAGACTGACTGGCTTAAAATTAAACTTGGAAGATTGACTGAGACCACATTGCTAAAGGGTTTGGAATGCATTCCCTACATAATGAATAGATGAACTTGAGGAATATAGTGTTACAATTAGTCCCTGGATTAACATTTCAGGCATAAAAGTCAAAGGCCCAACTTCTGTTTTTTTTTCCCAAAGCACAGGCCTAAGGTTGATTCTTTAACTGATTACCCCTATACATTAGTGAAATGGTTTTCTTGGTGCAACACTTGCTGTATGGGCCAGATGCTCTTTCAAACCTCAAGAGCTGAATGACTGTTATCCTTTAATTCAGTACCAGGAGCCCTAAGTCATAGTAAAGGAGTGAAAGCAGCAGGATCACATCCCTCTGACTTCTCAGGTCCCGACTGTGCAAGAAATCATTATGAAGGATCATCTGGCTTTACTCAGCATTTGCACTGGGATTGACTTTAATTTAGTGCATTAGTTTTTCCCCAAACCTCTGCCCTCCCTGCAAACACAGCAAAACTCAAACAAATCTTTGCCAGCCACAGGGACCAGGGCATCAAGGACAGGCCTCTGTAGTCTCTTAAGTAGGCAGGAGATGTGGCTACTGTCATACGGACTGTACTGAAGATTTATGGGGACTGTGATTGTGGTTCAGGGAGCCTGCTCAAGCAGGCATGAATCTTGACAAAAGAGTCAGTCAAGCCACGTAACGACGCCACGAGGAAAACCACAAGTGTCAAGGGCTATACGTATTAGCATTACAAGACCAAGGTATGCTATAAATCTCATTTACATACAGCTACCTCATCTTGTTCTATGTCATCTTTATATTTAACAATATTTCTGTATTACCAATGAAGAGAATAAGTAGGCAATAGTTCCTAGAGGGAGGTAAGTCCGTGATTAAAACAGAAAGAAACGACAATAATTTCTCACATTTATGTCGTGCTCTCTAGTTTACAGAGTACTTCCATGTCCTGTATCTCCCTTTTCACATGACTACAAACTTGTGAGTCAGGCCATGCAGGTGCGTTCTGACCTCTGTGGACCAGAAAACCCAGCCTTCGAATGTTTAAGAAAAACTTTCCTAAGGTCTCAGTTTGTTCATGACTAAGTTAGGACTGACAAAGCCTCTGGACACTAATTGAAAGACTCTCAAAACAATCGCACTTCTGTTGTTTGAGTGCTCACTGTCAGACTCGTATCTAGCGAGGAGGTGGAGCCATTGCTACAGACAAAAGGTTGGCACCCTCCCAAATTAATCCATGGACCCACCAGGCCTTCAGTGTGATGGTGTTAAGTGGAGGGGCCATTGGGTCACAAGGGTGGAGCCTTCATGAAAGGGATCAGGGCTCTGTCCCTGCCTCCTTGTGAGGACACAGCAAGAAGGCAGCTGCCCATGAACCAGGAAATGATTCCTTCTCAGACACAGATCTGCCAGCCCTTCCCAGCCTCCAGAACTGTGAGAAATAAATCTTTGTTGTTTAAGCCACCCAGCCCATGGTCTTTTTTTTAAGCCACAGACCAAATGGACTAAGACAAGTATCCATTTTGTTCTATTTCTATACGACCAATCGAATAAAATCAAGGAAGACTTGTAGTAAGATGAGAGCAAGTGATTAATCAGTGAAACCACCTTAAGCTTTATACTGATGTCTCAGAATTTGCAAAATAGTTTCCTAGCTAAAATTAAAGTTATTTATTTTAACTTTGTTATATATTTTCTCAGGGATGTATTTGTGTCAAAATAGCTTAAGCTGTAAAGGATAGGATGTGACTTACATAACTTCTTATGTATCAATTAGCAAGCTCTCGTTTCATAATTATTTAATTGAGGAAGCATATGCCCCTAGCCGGGCAAGACTTACCAAGAATAACTCATTCAGTTAATTACCTGAGACTCAAAACCTGTTATCATAACTTGCAGGTCAGATATGGCACAATTATGACAATTCCTACTGGGATTCCTCGGTGCTGGGGAAGGATCACATTACCTTATTCCCAAGTCCAAACCACAACCCACAGTCAACACATGCTAACCACACACACACACACGCATGCGCACACACACATACACACAACTGCAGGATTCTGTTTATATCTAAATGTCAACTGTTATTACCCTGTTGTTTGCCACTTCAACAAAATTTTTCTGACCACCAACATTTCTGTAAATCGCCAAGGGCTTAGTTTTCACAGCTTGGTTTTCTGCTCTCTCTGTGCATATCGATTTCACTCACCTATCACCTGCCGCAGCCACTCTCTCCCATCTGCTCTGCACCTACCTGGCTGGAGCACTCAGGCCGCTCTTCTTTAATTCTCAAAAAACATGCAGTCAAGTATTATAAGGAGCACTTAGAAGTATCATATTTTACTGAAGGCTTTGCCTCATTGGAAAGGCTGACATCACAGTAAAGTTTATTACTTAAAACATTACCATTAAATATTAACAAGAATTCCTTACCCCACGCTAGGTAATTCCTCATTGGCCTCTCAGCTGGTCATATTTTGGGGGGGGTCTCCACTCTCCCTCATCATAACTCAAGTCTCATCACAAATCTGTTCAATAATTTTGCTTACCATCCATTGGTCTGTCTGCCTTTGCATATCCAAAGATTCTCTATTTCACTTGGCCAAAACAAAGGCTGGAGATCCATTATTTCTCCTCTGGCAGGACAGAGGACCTGCCAGAAGTTTGGAAAACCATTTATACTTCCTTCCTCCCAGCTAAGTCACTCTAAGTGGGAGGTTGCAATGAGAAGATGTATCGCTCCGTAGACCCCATTTCAGAGAGAAGTGACTACAGTCCACTCAGGTTTTAAATCACACCTTATATAATCCTGTTCGAGGGTGTAAGCAATGAATGTCCCTTGAAAACAACAGATGGCTGTCAAACTAGCTTAACATTCTGTCTGTGTGTGAGTCCTGAGTTTCTGCAACAGCAGATGCTGGCTGAATAAACCATGTTTAAACGGAAGAGCCAGTAGCATGTCTGTAATCAGACCAGAGGCTCCTGAGGCAGGTAGCCTCCCTGTGATTGAATTAACTGGATCATTTCTATCCTTTTATGTTTTAACATCAATGTGTGTCCTGGTTCTTGGACCTCCATTTCCCAGTCATTTAAGCTGCTTTAAGTAAAATTCATCATTGTTCTCTGTCATGGGCCCCGGGTACAGTAGATAATAATAATTAGAACAAATGGATGCTCCCTAAACTTCCTTTAGCTGCTTATACTTTTTTGAAGCACGTGCTAAGGAGAAGCGTCTGCAGCAATCTCTATCCCCAGGGTTTGTCTGGAAGCTGGTGATGCTGTTAAAGTTAGTGTCATGGGGTTGTTTAAGCACATAGCCCTGGAATCAGGTCCTGGCTCCCCCCTATCATTTCTTTGATCAAGAGTAATTTCCGAAATGTCATCTTACATAACCTGTTGCCAGCATTTGGCAGAGTTGATCACTTTTCCTCCTTAAAACACTTTCTTCCTTGCCCTTCAGGATACCCCCCTCTCCTGCCTCACTCCTGACTCACTGGCAGCTCCTTTTCAGTTCTCTTCATGGGCACTCCCCCATTCTTTTACCTCGAAATGTTGAGATGCCCCAGAGGTCACCCCTTGACTCTCTCTTCCGTCTTCCCCCCTTTTCTGAGTGATCTCAACCAGCGTTATGATGCTAATTTGGCATAGGTTTCTCCCCTGAACTCCAGATTTATACAACCAACTCGAAGTCCAAACTGAGCTCATGATCAGCACCGTTATGGCAAATGCACCCTCATCACCCTTTTCCATCTTCGGATAACTCAGGATCTGACCGATTCCAACCATCTCTACCACTTTCAAGTCACCAAAATCTCTTGCCTAAAGTGTTGCTGTTCAGTTCTTCCCGTGATTTGTGCCCTTGTATCCTATGAGCCACACAGCAGCAAGAATCATTCTGAGTCTTAACATGTAAACAGATACACACTAATAATGTGTCTGTTGGCTCCTAGCCTTGTACTAGTTCTGTAATCTCCATGCTGTTCCTGTGCTGAAAGCATGAAAATTTCATTTCCAAGTCCCTTTTGCTAACTGTGCTCTTGTCGGGGTCTGCCAATGGGAGGCACTGGTGGGACTTTTGGTGGGTTGGGAAACAAAAAGCACGTGTTCTCTGCTTCTGGTTCCTACAGGAGCAGCAGGAAGAGGCCTCAGGCCACTGAGGGCTCCAGGGATGCCAGAGCCCGTTCCAATATCATGGGTGGTTCGAGGATCATCAAGGGCAGCTCCTGCTCAGCGACACTTCATGTAGCATCCACAGGGGCGACTGAGGCTGCACCAGTAGAAAGGGCAGTGAGGACCCCTTCAGTCCAGCCCAAAGGCGGGTCTACAGGCTGCCACAGGGCAGGATTCTGATCTCCGGAGAAATCCTCATTTCGCCACTTCGGTTCTTCCAGTTTCTTATCTCTCTATCACTCTGTGTTGCTGTTTTCCTGACTAGACGGACATTCATCAATACACCCTAGATGCAATACAATGAGGTAAGTGCTGTTATCTAAGTTACGTAAGTATCGTTGGTATAGGAAAAAAAATCACCATTCTGCTTATGGGGACAGAAGTGAGTGATAGCTTCAGTAAGGGGAAATTTCTTGCTAAGAGTCTAAAAGGTTAATACAGAATTAAAATGAGGGGGCAGAAGGATGTCCCAAAGACTTGAAATTACCACTATATATACAATTATCTAATTAATAATTGATGATGTATAATTAATTAACATGTATAAGTAATTATATATTTAATTATGACTTTTCCCCCAGAATTTACTCTACCCTAGTTACATCGTTGTTTCCGGTTTTTCTTGCTAGGAAATATGATCTCCTTCGTAACCCCTTGTAACTCCATGGGATTGCAGATTCTAAGTAGCCAAGGGAGAAAGTGGGGATAAAAAAGGTTGTGCAAACAACCTATCCTGTTGGACGGGTAAGAGACATTAGCCGCTATGTCACTTGGGGGAATGCATCACAACATGATTAATCAATGTTCGTAAATTGCTCTGAGACTCTGGGTGGGCACACACACAGGAAAAGTGGCGTCGACATTGCCCTTACCTACCACAGTTTGTTTCTGAGACGACAAACTGCGGAGTGGCACAGAGTAGAAAGCTGCCAAGATGAAGTTTAAGAAAGACAGTTTTATGTCAAGAAACTAATAGATTTCTATTAAATTTTATTAAGATTACTTTGTTACAATAAACAATAATAAATATAAAGGATGACACAATAAGGCAATGGTAGGTGTGTGTGATTTGAAGTCTTTCATGCGTGTCTCAGGCATGTGGTTAAGTCATGATGAAGGAGTCAAACTGACTTTCGTCAAGAAGCCTGTGTTAATGACCTAGTAGTTCAACCCCTGTTGTCCGTATAGCGCTACAACATCAACATTTTTACAAGTGCAAAGATCTGCTTTTTCCTTGTGCACCATCAAAAAAAAAACCCCTAAAATACTGATTAGGAACAGATGTCCTTTCACCAACGCCAGTATTTAGCATTAATTGTGAAATCTTGAAGGACATTTAGTTTAAGTGTCACATGGTAGGATACAAAGCAAGACGTGAACATGGCAATTCTTTTCACTTTCTGTTTAGATCGTTCCTGTGATGCAGTTTAACAGACCATGAAATGGACTCTTTCAAAACTAAATTTCAATAGATTAACATCTATAGGAAGTTTTACATATCTTCCTATAAGTTTTACTCTTTCTCTCTCACAAATAGGACACTTCAAAATAGTTCATTTAAAAAATTGCAGATTAGTGCCTTCCGTAAAGATCATCTGACTCGTTAAAATCTCCAAATGACTCTCCACTGCACGCAAACCTGTCATCAGAATGTGTCTCAGAGCTCTGTGGTTGCCAATATACCATACGTCTTCATGGTACCTCGCAAGCAACAAACTAAAAGATTAGGTCTGGTTAATATTTCCATTGTAGTGGCATATTCAAAAGAAAACTAATTAAATTCTACAATCCTGTCTCTGTGAGGCCCAGGGAGGGATACTCAGTCATGCACCTCCCTAACACACCACTCACAACACATTCTATTTGAATGATGCTCCAGACCCAACTGCCTAGGCATCTTCTCCTGGGCAATCTGATATGATTATGACTATTTCATCCATTTCATGACTTCATCCTTCCTTGGCTGTCCCTGAGGTCATGAAGAATGTCACTATTTCTTATGGTTTCTTGACTTAGCACATAGCAGAGGATGGCAACCCTTAGATTATATGCCAAAAAAGTATTATCGGTCACTTTCCATTTCAAGCCTTTTCTTTCTCTATGTCAGAGAAATTTGCCACAGGCTGCAAGGGTTACCAACTCAATCACCTGACCCTTTTCTTCTCATGACTAGCTTTCAATTGATGATTCTCCAAGGCCGAATGATTAAGTGCAGGCTGAGTCCCTCGGTTTATTTTCCCAGTGTCACTTCCCACCAATGTACTCACTACCTCCAAGGTACAACAAGCTCTGGGTATCACGGACTATCCCACAACTTTTAGAAAGAGCATGCACGTTGATGCTTCTCTGCCACCACTTACAATATTCTCAGTGCTTAAAATAACATCCTGAATTTTTTCTCTTGGGAAAATTATATTAATTCTTCTAAATTAGCTTTTTTTTTTCTCTTTGACCCACTGACTTGTCCAATCAGATGTATTTTATTCATTCAATGAACTTTTATATGATGCCTCTTATTTGTTGGGCATTAAGAGTTGGAGACTCAACAACAACAACAAAAGACATATCCCTTGACCTCAACAAGATCACAACATTTATTAAAGCGGTAATTTAATGCAGAAGACTGAGTGTTACAAGAGAAGTTACAGAGAAGTCCTTTGCACTACGTTAAGGTTAAGCCCTTGGGGCACCTAACCCAACTCTGGTGACTCAGGAATGGCTTTCCGAATAGTAAAATATCCAGGAGACACATGAAGAATAAGGATTTACCTGGGTAAAACACTGAGAATCTTATTTCCATTAAAAGAGCTTGCTTTCCCCAGAATAGGATAGAGTACTTAGAAAGTTACAAAGCTTTCCTACATCTCCTTTTCCATCATCTCCTTTAATTCTCATAGTTCTGAATTAGGCATTATTATCCACATTTTGCAGATGAGAACATCACCACTTATTCTCAAAGAGGGAAGTTCTAATAAGTTTATATTCCCCTTTTGTCCCATGGTGACGCTGGATCATGGTGTTGGGTAACCATTTACCTGGTGAATCGGTGAAAGTCCAAACACAAGATAGAATTTACACAATTTGAATTTGAATTAAAAAAGTATAATATAATGTATTAGTCATTAAAACAAAGGAGTGACTGCAAAGATATAAAGATAACTCTTAAGAATGCCCTATGGCTTAGGGAGAGTATACCAAAAATGGACAATTTGGAAGGGAGACCCCAATTCCAAGTCTGGGATTCAGACTTTGTTGGAGAAGATATGACTGTTGCCCACTGGATGGTGTAGGAGTTCACCAGCTTTCACAGGCCAGAATGGGCCACAGTCAATGTATGAGAAGGAAAGGTCAAGACTGACTGAGGCTTCCGGAATGGTATGCAGAGGAAGTCAGGGTATGGAGCTTGCTCACAGCGGGGCAGCATGTGGCCTAGAGGGCGTGTCAGTAGGGCCAGAGGAATAATTCCCCAAGAGTCGGATGGGTAGAGGAGGAACAGGAGAAAGGGGACCAAGAGGCTGGGAACCCATTTGATGGCAGGCAGGGCAGTATATGCCCTAAAGCATGCGTTTGGAGTAACCATGTTCTTGGAGACTCCATGGTAAAGAGAAATAAAGGACAAGATGTCTGCCTGGTTTCTTCCCACTGCTCGTTTCCCTTCCTCACTTCCTCCCTCCCTTTCCCTACTTCCCCTTCCCTCTCTTTTCTTACATTTTGTTCCATGATTTTTAAAAACTTCAACTAAGTTACAACTTCGAACTATTTGAGAATCCTCACACTCCATCATCATAATCAAGCCCTTGATTTCTTCCATCACCAGGTAAACATACATCAAAAATGTGAAGTTGCCCAAAAGAAATGGGCACTTTTCATCCTTCTGTTTTCTGTTCAAGAGAAAGAAAAATATAATGTGTAGAGGAAGTTATTCTTATCATAAGGAATTTTCAATAGATGCCATAAGGGGATAACAGTTATTAAGTCTTGAGTAAACATGACCTATTTATGCAAATTTCAATTTAGGATTAGAGAGAAAGAGAAAAGATAGAGATTTCAGACTCTTCGGCCATTCAGTGCATTCTATTTGACTTTCAGGCCTCTTTTGAACTACAACCAGCTACCCACCTTTTAATACTTCTATTAATTGATCCTCACCCGCAATATATGAGGTAGACATTATCACCATTTACATATGAGGAAACTGAGGTCTACGGCGGTCCTACCCAGAAAGCCAGTGGCAGAACCCATACTCAATTTCCGGTCTGTCATCCTCCAAGTCCCCTTCTTTCCTCCTCTCACTACCTTAGGCTAATAGAAGCAGACTTATGCAGGGAAAAGTTATTCATTTTGAAGTTCATGTATTTACCAAATGCAAATGACCTACAAACACTTCTTGAACCAGATCCAAGCATTTCTGTGTTTCTTAATAATTGAAGAAATAGCACAGAAAACCATAACTGTGAAACCTAAGAGTCTAAACATTGAGATGCTTGTTAGAATGAGACAGTTGATTATCTGACATTTAATAGAATATGGAAAAAATTGCCAGTAGCAGCACACTGTGGAATGAAAGAGGAAAATGCTTAAGAGAAATATAATTTTTCTGTCATCACCAGGCAAGAGATTCAATGAGGCAGCTCTGAAAACCTACAGCAACAGGTAATTGCCTCGGAGCAGAGGCATCCCTGCGGAAGGGATGGGATAAAACGATCAGGGTCACCATGATACGAGAAAATAATTAAAGTTTTGACAAATAGGCTATGGTATCTGCTAGTGACTGTGACCCATGTTAGATTGGTAATATCTTCATGACAGGTTCAAGAGCAGATGCTTCTATACCCTTTAGCCATCATCTCTATTCAGAGACTTGAACTAGTTGAGAAGTTCAATAGTTGCCTAGAGAAAGCATTTTGTGGAGGCCTTTAGTCATGCTCAGAAAATGAATCAGGAAATCTAACCAATGGATATTCTCTACTCGGCCTTGGACAACACTGTGAAGCTAACAAATATCATCTCCAGAAAACTTGTCATTATTTGCTTTCCATGCATGCTACTCTATCTTAGTGGAAGCTCTGTTCACACCCTTAGATACCCAGGGATCCAGTTCCCCCTTTCTCCCCTCCTCTAAAATGACTAAGTCTAACTCGCAGGAGATTTGAGACTCATTCACGGTTATTTATACCTCATTGTTTGTATGAGTTACCTGCTGCTGTATAACAAACTACCGCAAATATAGTGGCTCAAAACAACACACATTTATTATCTCACAGCATCTGGACATCAGGTTTCCCTGGGTCCTTGGCTGAGCGTCTCATAAGCTGCCGCGGGTTGGCCAGGCTACCTCCTTGTTTGGGGAAGAATCTGCCACTAAGCTCATTTGGGTGGCTGGTAGTGTTTCCTTGAAAC
>PVKM010021916.1:0-22217 GCA_004027735.1 Carollia perspicillata
CTATTGTAAACTGTGCTGAACATTTGGGGCGCATAGGATATTTTGAATTGGAGAATCAGGATTCTTAGGGTATAATCCCAAGAGTGGAATTGCTGAGTCAAAAGGCAGTTCTATTTTTAGTTTTCTGAGGAAATTCCATACTGTCTTCCCTAGTGGCTGCACCAGTATGAATTCCCACCAACAGTGCACCAGAGTTCCCTTTTCTCCACATCCTCTCCAATATTTGTTTTTTATTGTTTTGTTTATGATGGCCATTCTGGCTGGTGTGAAGTGGTATCTCATTGTGGTTTTAATTTGCATTTCTCTGATGGCTAGTGATGCTGAGCATCTTTTCATATGTCTCTGAACCCTTTGTATGTTCTCCTTGGAGAAGTGTCTGTTCAAGTCCTTTGCCAGTTTTTTAATTGGGTTGTTCGTCTTCCTGGAGTGGAGTCATGTGGGTTCTTTATATATTTTGGAGATCAAACCCTTGTCTGACGTATCATTGGCAAATATGTTTTCCCATATGGTTGGTTCTCTTTTCATTGTAATGCTGTTTTCTTTAGCTGTGCAGAAGCTTTTTATTTTGATGAGATCCCATTTGTTTATTCTTTCCTTTATGTCCCTTGCTCTAGGGGACATATTGGTGAAAATACTGCTCTGTGGAATGTCTGAGATTTTCCTGCCTATGTTCTCTTCTAGAACTTTTATGGTGTCATGACTTATATTTCAGTTTTTTTTCTCACAACCATTTTCTAGTTTTACACCATTATGGTAAGAGAAGATGATTAATGTGATTTCAGTCTCTTAAATTTATTGACACTTGTTTTATATTCTAACATGTGGTCTATTCTACAAAACATTTCATGTGCATTTGAAAAAGAATGTGTATTTTGCTACTTTTGGGTGAATTGCTCTGAAGATATCAATTAAATCCATCTGATTTAGTGTGTCATTTAAAGCTGCTGTTTCCTTATTGATTTTCTGTCTGGAAGATCTAACCACTGATGTCAGTGGGGTGTTAAAATCCCCACCTATGGCTTTGGATGTTTGGAGTATCATTTTATACACCAAAAGATTGTGAATTTGATTCCCAGTCTGGGAACATATCTAGGTTGCAGGTTCAATCCCTGGTTGGGGCATTTACAGGAGAACCAGTCAATATTTCTCTCTCACATTGATGTTTCTCTCTCTCTCTTCCCCATCTTTTCTCTCTAAGATCAATAGAACATATCCTCAGTGAGGATTAAAAAAAGGAAGTTTACAAAAATATCCTCTACCATGACTATATCACTGTTGATCTCTCCCTTTACATACATCAATATTTGGTTTATACATTTAGGTGTTCTTACGTTGGGTGCACAAATGTTTTTAAGGGTTATATACTCTTGTTGGATTGTTTCCTTTATTATTTTGTAGTAACAGTTTTTGTCTCTTACCATAGCCTTTGTTTTAAAGTCTATTTTGCCAGATATAAGTATTGCTATCCTAGTTTTTAAAAAAAATTTCATTTGCATGAAATATCTTTTTTCCAACCCCTTACTTTTGATTTATGTGTATCTTTTGCTCTGAGTGGGTCTCTTGTAGACAGCATATATATGGGTCTTGTTTTTTTATCCATTCAGCTACTCAATGTCTTTTAATTGGAGCATTTAAAGCATTTACATTTAAAGTGATTATTCATAGGCATGTATTTGTTGTCATTTTATATTTTTTGAACTATGTTACTTCTCCTCCTTTTTCTTGAAGACCATTTAACATTTGTTGCAATACTAGTTTGTTGGTAACAAACTGCTTTGGCTTTTTCTTGTCTGGGAAGCTCTTTATTTGTCCTTCACTTTTAAATGATAACCTTGCTGGGTAAAGTAGTCTTGATTGTATGTAGGTCCTTACTTTTCATCACTTTGTATATTTCATGCCAATCCCTTTTGATGTGAAATGTTTCTGTTGAGAAATCAGCTGACCATCTTGTGAGAGCTCCTTTGTAAGTAACTGTCTTTCTCTTGCTGCTATTAAGATTCTCTGTCTTAATATTGGTCATTTTAATTATGACATGTCTTGGTGTGGGTCTCTTTGAGTTCATCTTGTTTGGACTCTCTTTACTTCCTGGACTTGTGTGTCTTTTTCCTTCACCAGTTTAGGGAAGTTTTTAGTCATTATTTCTTCAAATAGGTTCTCAATTTCTTGTGCTCTCTTTTCTCCTTTTGGTACCCCTGTGGTGGAGGTGTTGTTACACTTTATGTTGTCTCAAATGTCCCTTAGACTATTTTCATTTTTTAGAATTCCTTTTTCTTTTTTCTGTTCTGATTGGGTATTTTCTGGTACCTTGTCTTCCAAAACACTGATTCAGTCCTTTGCTTCATCCAATCTACTGTTTATTTCTTTTAGTGTATTCTTCATTTCAGATATTGTATTCATTTTTTTCTGACAGCCTTTCCCCTATGGTTTCTATGTCCTTTTTCATGCTATTGTAGTTCTCACTAAGTTTCTTGAGTATCCTTATAACCATTTTTTTAGAACTTCATATCTGATAAATTGCTTGCCTCTACTTCATTTAGCTCTTTTTTTTTTTTTTGAGATTTTTCCTGTTCTTTCATATGTGGAATATTTCTTTGTCTCCCCATTTTGGTTGCCTCTGTTTTCATGTCTATGTACTAGGTAGATCTGCTATGACTCTCAGTCTTGGTAGGGTGGTTTTATGTAGTAAGTATCCTGTGGGACCCAGAGGCACAGTCACTTTGATCACTTGCCTTGGACGCCCTAGGAATGTCCCTTGTGTGAATTATGTGGCCCTCTGGTTGTAATTGAGTCTTGATTGTTATTGGCCTGTTTGTGCATAGGTCAATCCTTAGGTTATCTGGCTGTGAGGATTAAACCTGACCACAGTGTATGAACTACTGTGCAGGTGCTGACCACATGGGACAGAATTTGCTTTAGCAGTGTCTGATGGAGCAGAATTCGCCTTAGCAGGGCATGCTGAGATCTCCCTTCGGATGTGGCACTTATGAAGTTTATTCAATCCTGCTCTGATGTCATCTGAAGTTGGCCACTGGGACCTCTTAAGAGGGATTCTGGCACAGGCCAATGCCAGATGCTGCCTGTGACTAGCCATGGGAAAATTGGAGCTACAAAGTGATCCATATTTTGTGACTGCCTCTGCTGGGCCTAGGAGCGTGCAGGAAGGACCAAGCTGCACACTAAGGCTGGCTTTTACCCACACCAGGCTTGGGGAAAGTCACAAGACACACTGAGATCTGCCCCTGCCGGCCTCCACCTGCTGGCTTCCTGTTAGGCTTGGTCACTGAAAGTCCCTCTGGTTGTACTTGAGTTGCACAAAGTAGATTCTCAGTGAGTCAACAGGTAGGGGCAAGTAGTGTCCACCAGACTGATACAGGTTTAAACCTGGTGCCAGTGCTGGGTCTGAGCCACTCAGCAAATGTCCCAGTGTATACAAATCTTTCTGCCACTTGCTGTGTTCTTGCGCACATCTGTGGTGGGCGGGGTCTCAGACAGCCATCAGGGTGAGGCCAGCAGAGTTTACCAGGCCCAAGTAGACCAAGATTTGGCCATGTAAAAGGAGGGCTGTGCACTGGTGGGCGTACGAGGGAAAAGTGGCCCATGACTTAGAGCCACAAAACTCAGTCTGTCCCAGATTCTTGTAGAAGTTCTATCTCAGCATGGTGGGGGTCACCAGAAGTCAGGAAGATGGGGCTACTGGATCTCCTATGAGGGGGAGCTGCCAATCAGGCTTGGGGAAAGGTGGAGAAAGTGATCCTTACCCAGGAGCCACATAATTCAGTCTGTTCCAGATTCTGCCTTGATCTCATAGGGTAGAGCCCCCAGGTGTCAGGAGGGTGGGGTCATTGGGAGCCCAAAGAGTGGGGTTCCTGTGAGAGGGAGGTGCCAGCCATGTTCACAAAAAAGTAGGGGAAATGGCCCCCACCCAAAGCCACACAACACAGTCATTGACACCCCTGAGTCTGCCCAGACTTCTACACTCTGTCCCAGGCAGCTGACTCCTTGGCAGGGTGCAAGCTTCACAGGGTGGGGCGAGGAGTCTGGAGGAGGCTATTGCTTTCCCCAGGGTGATGTTATGTAGAGGAGAATGCTCCACCCAAGAAAGCTGGCATCTGCAGTGTGGGAGAGGGATTCAGGGATCCTGGCAGCTGTCCTTTTAGCTCTCTACCCTGATCTGCAAACCCCAGTCTCTCCTCACATGATTCTAGTCCACTTTGCCCACCCTCCGCTGGAGCCCAGGATGAGTGGCTGCAACTGAGATTTTGTACGCTGGCCTTTTAAGAGGGTGCTGTGCCTCTAGCAGACGCCTGTCTCTTCCTGGCTGACAAAATCCCTACTGATTTTCACAGTCAGATGTTATATGGGCACCTCTTGTGGGCTCCAGTGCCCAGATGCTGGGGAGCCAGGTGTGGGGTTGAGACCCTTTGCTTCTCAGGGGGAACCCCCACAACTGGGAGATATCCCTCTGGAATCTCAGCTGCCACCCATGGGAACAGGCCAGGGCTTTTCACATATCCATCCTTCCTACCAGTCTCCATGTGGCTTCTTCTGTACATTCTTGGTTATAAGACTTCCCTTCAGCTAGTTTTCTGTTGCTTATCAGGTGGCTTCTCTATATTTTAGTTGTAATTCCAGTTTGGTCCTGGGAGAAGGTGAGTGTGTAATATCCCCCTGCTCTGCCGCCATCTTAGATCACTTCTTTCTAAAGCAGGGGTGTCCAACCCGCAGCCCAGGATGGCTAGGAATGCGGCCCAACACAAAATTGTGAATTTACTTAAAACATTATGGGTTTTTTTTGTGATTACATCTTGCAATGCGTTTAATGTGTGACCCAAGACAACTCTTCTACTTCCAGTGTGGCCCAGAGATTCCAGAAGTTTGGACATCCCTGCCCTAAAGACTTTGGTGTAACTCTTAAGAATCATACAATTGTGCTATGCTTACAATGAAAGCATAGTACTTCCTAATACATCTTTTTAAAATTAAGAGGTATGGGAGAGGAGGTGGGAGAATATGTGAGTGGTAACTGTCTTTGAAAGCTTCTCTGATATAGAAGTGTATTCCAAGAAATAAAATATGATGGCTCTAAAACATAATTTTGATACAAATTTATGTATTAAAATGACAGGCCAACCTCAGTGTATCCACGGGCCAGATTCAGCTCAGCAGCCATCCCTTTTCAACTTCCAGTTTATGGGATGCATGTATTGAACTTCAGGCTGTCTGCACAGCCAAGGGTGGGTCACAGCTTCCCCAGGGTCAGTGCGAGCAGGGCAGAGTGGAGAAAACTGATGTCCACACCCCATCCCTGGGGCGACCGAGGGTCACCCTTTGCTGTAGTTTCAGATTTCCCTCCTGTGAGGTTTTCCATGATGCTGAGCCCACACTGACCCCTCTCAGCTCAAATCCTCTTATACTTAGATTCAGCACTCGGTCTAGCCCTTGGTGTTTTTATTTCATAGCGTGTTGTGAGACTGAAGGAAAGGAACACTTGGAAACTTTTCTAGAGGCTTCTCACATTGTTTGATAGAGCTTATATAAATGAAGATGCTGCGTAGATTGTAAAGCATTCTATAAATGTTAGTTTTCGTTGTGGTTGCCAGTGGATGTCTTGCTATTATTGTCTGAATAAATGGAGGGTTAAGCCTAGAGGCCTGAAGACCAGTTGTATTTATTTACATATTTTTGTGTTTTCTTTTATTAGTGAAAGACCAAGGAAGTAGGATTAGCAAGCTACCAGCTCTCTTTGGGAATCACTGCTCTGCCCAGTTATTATTGATGAGCAGAGTGGCTGATGTTGCCACTTCTCATCAAGGTCTGCTTTACCTCTGCTTCCAGACACCTGCAAAGACTGACCCTTGATATTAGACATGTTGTGTGCCGTGCTTCAACCAGTGAAATGTGAACGGAAGTGCCATGTGTCACTTTCCAGTGGAGAGTTTTAGTGAATAATGCTCAATTTTCCAGCCTCTTATTCCTGCCCAGGCGAGCACGGAGATATGGAGAGTGATGGCGAGTCATCATGTGGAGGCCACCCTGCAGAGTGGCCCTGACCTCTAACATGTATTTCATGCCACCAAGGTTTGGGAAATTGTTTTCATAGGTTAATCTTAGCTTATTTTGACTGCTCTGATTATACACACACACACATACATATACTTATGTGTGTGTGTGTATATATATATACATGTTATGTAAGGTATATATTCTATATGATATATATTATATACACATATATGCACACATGTATATTAAACTGTTATATATTTTTCAAAAGGCCATTATAAATTTAATAAGCTTTTAAATAAACCATTATATATTAGAGATATAGTATCTTTTTTTATCCTCACTTGAGGACATGCCTATTGACTTTAGAGAGAGGGAAACAGAGAGAGAAACATCAATGTCAGAGAGAGACAGTGATCAGTTGCCTTCTCATCAGTGCCCTCACTGGGAATAGAACTGCAACTTGGACGTGTGCCCAGACCAGGAATCAAACCTATGACCCTGCAGTCTACAGACAATGCTCCAATCAACTGAGCCATGCTGGCCAGGGCTAGCTATCTTATATACGTATGTGGTTACTTAACAAAGAGTCACACTATGCTATAGAAGAGCTCTGGCTTTAAGATTAAACCTGGGTTTCAGACCTGGCTCCTTTGCTTGATTTGCTGAGTGACCTCCAAGACTCTGCATGACTAGGACCAATTTCTTTTGCCTGAATGGAAAGGAGAAACTGTAAATTACATTATCTATCACCTTGAGGTTTTCCGTGTGTGTATAAAGTATGAATCTACTCAGTAGGGTGAGGCGAGCCAGGTGCCTAAGGTGCAAAATGTAAGCAGGGACCTACTATCAGGCTCAGGCCAAAGTGGACACATGCCTCTGGACGTATCTGTCAGTCCTCAGGCAGGAGATCATAAGCTTCTTGCTGATCAGAGCTGTGTCAGCTTCATCTTCCTCCAGGGCCTCATCTGTTGAGTGGTACATTACATAATTTTCATTTACGGACAGACAGACCAGCTGTTTTTTCCTGTAATCAGAGCAAGAATTGATACTTCAACAAAAATTCCACTGCTAGTCCTGGACCACCAAACTTCTTTAGAAAGTTGGCGTGGCTCTTGCCTTTCAGTTTGTGTTAGCTGTGAAGCTTTGAAACAAAGGGGGTCTTGAGGTCAGGGGTCAGACTGGGTTATCAGGAGCATTTGGTGATGTCCTCTGAGTTCAGATACACTGCTTTTGGCCAACTCCCAGTCCACTTTGGGCTGTCGTCAATGAAAGAGCTGGGGGCAACATTTACCCCAACCAGGCACAATTCCAAATTGTTGGATGAACTAGACTAAACTAGGACCATGGAAAAAAACTTCCCAGTGCCTTTTAATAGCTGAGTCAGTTTAGACGCTTGGATGCAACACTATTAGTGTTCCAGACACTGCACTTAGAAACATTCAAATGCATCAGCATAACTTGCAATACAGATCACTGGTTTTGCTCCTTCTCCCTTCCTTCCCCAGCACTTTACCAATTCTCTTCGGAAAAACGGGGAGCGAGAACAGAACATTCCATCTACTTGTTTGGCCTTCTTTCGCCTGAGCAAAAAGGTGCACACTGAAGAGAACTTGGAGGAAGGCACTAATCTGCTTCACTGAGTCAGCTATACAGAGGCTCAATGTGTCAGGCTAACCAATCTGACCAATGTTATGGGTTCTCTGTAATGAGATTATTATCATCCTGGCTAAATAGACAAATAACATTCCATTTCATAGACACATACACATATTTCCGTTGTCATGTGATATTTGCATTCCAAAGGATGTCGAGTTCTGCAAAACTGAGCCACTAGGAGAACAGGGCTTATTTTTACCTTTGCACGTTTGTAACTAGACAACACAACACAGCACAAGCAATCATCGTAAAAATGCTAACACATTTTAAAAGACATTCAGTTTCTAAAAAAAGTTAAAAAATACTACTAAAATATAGAAATTAACCTTTAAAACAAAGATAAAGGTAGCTTGATTGAAGGGGCTCTAAAGCAAGGAGGACTTGCTGAATTCTGGAGACAAGGGACAATCCACAAAGTCTGGGGAGAAGCAAGCCCTATGCCTTTGCTGTGCATAGCATGCGGCTGAGCTGAGCAAAGATGACGATTGTGGGGTGAGTGGGGACCTTGTACAGTACTGTACTCCTGCACGGTATGCAGTTTTCTGTTTTGTTTGTGTACTTGGCATTCGGTGATGTTCAACTTCAACACACTGGGACAAATCATGTTTGAATCCATTTGACTTCTACTTACACTATTCCATTATTTATTAATCGTGCATGAAGTAGCTTATGTTCTAGAAGTTTGCATCATCACAGAACTGACTAGATGGTGTTTATATTCAGGCATGAACTGTTATGATTGAGATTAAAGGACATCAATTTGAATACTGACCAAAGAGACTCAGATAGTCCCTATTCAACTTTTTGCACATAATTTTCTCTTGTCCAAAAGGGAAACTTACGCCATCTTTTTGTATTGACATACATAGTGTTATGTCATAAAGGAAATTGCTCTCCCTCTCTTTTTAAAAAGTATTAAATTTATAAACAAATGAATTAAAATAGTTTCAATAAGGTTCGTAAACATTTTCAGAGTAAGTGGATTCAGATTTGAATAAGGAATGGGGGTTTGGCTTCCAAATTTCTGTTATTTTAGTCATCGTTGGTAGAAAAAATTGTTACCCTGAAGGCATCTAGATATTTTATGAAAAACAAGATCTTACGCTTTTTAAAAAAATCTGTTTTGATTCCTGGCAAAATCCCATATATGTTTGCTGTTTTTGGTTTAGTTTTTGCTGAACACTTTGTCTATGAACTTCAGAACTGAAGTGTAGTTCAAGGGAGATTTAATCGACCCAATATGTTTATGATTATTTGTGTATAACTCAGCAGAATGGTGTTTGGTCAGTTATTAACTTATTTTTTTTATTTCTAATTTTCATTGAACCTCATGAACCTTTTCCCCTTTCCTTTCTTTGACTTTTCTTTAATGAATGTCCTTTTTATGAACAAAAATATTTGCATTTTGAGAGGCTCAAATTTTGTAGGAACATCAATATTCCCAAAGTGAGACATGATGAATGTCTCATAAGGAACGTCCCATAAGGAACGTTGGAGTTGTTTACAAGCTGGAGGTGAGGCTTGGAAATCTTTTACTGCTCCTCTTATTTCTTGACCTGCCCTTTTGTTGGTGGATCTTAAAGTTAACCTGGTGGCTTTGGTATTACGAGTAACGACTTGGACACGAGAACAATAAAAGCAATGCTCCCATTCCTGTTAATCCCCACTCCCCCGCACAAACACTGAAACTCAATCTCTAGACACTGCTTTACAAAAAGAGTAGCTCCAGAGTAACACATTCAAAGAATCTGAAGTATTTTTCATGGGTTGAGAAAGTAAAAAGAGTATTTATGGTCTGTCAGCTTTGAGACAGCACTAAGGCCTGTTGGGCAGTTTAACTTATTTTTCCCTCCTTAATTCTCCCACATGCCTTCTTTTATCTAATTCCCCTGTCATTTGGACTTCCTATGTGGGCTTATTCAGCTTTTCCAGATTTCGTGACTTTGACGGGCATCAAGAGTGCTTTGCTTCCAGACTGCTGGATTCAGTGCTGTTCCTCAGCAGGAACCCTAGGAGGACAGCTGGTCTCCGAGAGGCTCAGGTGGGCCCGTGGCTCTTCAGAGCGGCGCAGGCCCCTGCTCACGGGCTCCATCTGCAGAAGACAGGACTCCGGAGCTTGCCCTTGTCCATCAGCTGTCTCCAACCACTTCTCTGGAGGCTCACAGAATGTTGGTGAATTCAGGTGGAAACTGGGATCTGAGCGAAAAAAAACTGAAGAGGGAGAAAAAATGGGGATGTCGCATTTATTCTTTCCTTAAAATGATTTAACCCTGCCCGTGAAAAGTAGGCTCATTTTTTCCCCACCCACGAGACACATTTTCTCTGGATAACACCCACTCACAAACTGAAATCTTGAATCGTTACTGGATTTATTTATATGTACTTCCTCACTTTAATTTATGATATGGTTGGCTTGGGTGTAAACTGTATTTCCTTCAGCCTTCAGCAATGCAGATTATTTCCACTAAATAAAATTAATAACTTGCTTGGTTTCCAGATTCACTGCTTGGGTGGGTTGGAAGGTAAGAAAAACAAAAAGAATGCAAGTATATAGCCCTGGCTGGTGTAGCTCAGTGGATTGAGCGCGGGCCTGCAAACTAAAGGATTGCCGTTCAATTCCCAGTCAGGGCACATGCCTGGGTTGCAGGCCAGTCTCCATCCCAGCAGGGGACGCATGAGAGGCAACCACACATTGATGTTTCTCTCCCTCTCTCCTTCCCCTCTAAAGATAGGGAAATAAATAAAATCTTAAAAAAAGAGAGAATGCAAGTATATAAAACCCAATTCAACAACTGGATTTAATATTTTAAAATAATAGCTTTAGTGAGATATATTTCCCATATCATAACAGTCAGTAATTTTTAGATTCACAAAGTTGTGCAACCATCATCACTATCTAATTTGAGAGCATTTCATCACCCCCCCAAAAAAAACTGGTGCACTTCAGTGGCCACTCCACATTCACCTCTCCCTCAGCCCTGTCAGCCACTAATCGATTTTTGTCTGTACGGATTTGTCTGTTGTAGACACATTATATAAATGAAGTTGTACAATAAGTGGAGTTTTGGTGACTGGCTTCTTTCTTGTAATATATTTTCAAGCTCCATCCACATTGTAGCATAAATCAAGACTTCACTCCTTTTTATTGGTGAGTTATATTTCATTGTGTGTATATACACATCCATATGTACAAAAACATTTTATTTATTCATTTATCAGTTAACGATATTTTGGGAAATTTTTGGTTATTATGAATAATGCTGCTATAAACATTCATGTATTAGTTCTTGCATGAACTGATGTTTTCAGTTCTCTTGGTATATACCTAAGAGTAGAGTTTCTGGGTCATGAGATAACTCTATGTTTAACCTCTTGAGGAGCTGTCTGATTATTTTCTAAATTAGCTTCACCATTTTATATTCCTACCAACAGTGTATGATGGTTCTAATTTCTCTACATCCTCACTAACACTTGTTACTATCTTTCTTTTTATGTTAGCCATTCTAGTGGGGGTGAACTGGTATCTTAGGGAGATTCTGATTTGCTTTTCTGTAATGGCAAATGACGTCCAGCATCTTTTTGTGTACTTCTTGGCTATTTGTAGTTCTTTGAAGAAATGTCTTTTCATACTTCTTACCCATTTTTAAATTGAGTCATTTTTCTTTTTATTATTGAGTTTCAGGAGTCCTTTACATATTTTGGATACAAGTCCCTTATATATGATTTACAAATATTTTCTCCTATCCTGTGGACTGTATTTTCATTTTCTTAATGGTTTCTTTTAAGGCACAAAAGTTTTTAATTTTGATGAAGTACAAGTTACCTATTTTTCCTTTTGTCACTTGTGCTTTTGGTGTTTTACCTAAGAAACCATTGCCTTATCCAAGGTCATGAATATTTACTCTTATGTTTAATTTTAAGAATGTATAGTGTTAGCTCATACATTGGATCTTGGATTCATCCTGAGTTAATTTTTGTATATGGTGTGAAACAGGGCTACCCTTCTTTCTTTTGCAGTCAATATCCAGTTGTCCCAGCACCAGTAGTTGAACAAACTGTTTTTTCCCTTTAAATTGCCCTGGCATCTTTGTTGGAAATCAAGGTTATATCTGGACTCTCAAATCCATTCCACTGATCTATTTGTCTATCATCACGACAGCTCCACACCATCTTGATTATTGTAATTTTGTTGTGAGTTCAAAATTAGGAAGTACAAAGTCCTACTTCTTTTTCAAGATAGTTTTAGTTATTGTGAATGTGTTCTATTTCCATATGAATTTCAGATCAGCTGATCAGTTTTTCAAAAAGAGCAGCTAAGATTTGATAGTGAAATAGGATTTGTATTTAAAAAAAGAAGAAATCATTACTCAGCCACTACCATGGCATTTTTCTTAAAATATAAGACAACAAGTGATTGCGAAGTGTGTGTGTAGTGAGCTGGAGAGGCAAAAAAAAAAACCCTGTAGTGCGTGTTTGGAATCATGGAGGTCTTGGCTCCTATCTGGGTACACCAATTACTGATATGATTTTGCATTCATTATTTAACTTTCCTGTTTCCTTATAAAAATTATAAGTTGTAGTAAAAATGGGTACGTTTAGGGTGATTATAAGCATTAAGTCAGGTAACGGGTTTTTTATGCTCTTGGCACAGTTTCTGGCACACTGGTACCCAGTATATAACAGCAGTTATTATTGTTATTGGACATTTATCACTTCTGTTAAGAAAAGAATTAAAAGATGTGAGGCACATTGTAGACTTAATTCCACAGATAATAATATAAGAGAATTCCTGGCGCCAACTTATAAATATCTTACTAAAATAAGACTTGGCTTCTTAACCTGATGGAATCCAAATGATCAGGACAGCCCACACTGCAGGGCATTTAAAAGTACACTGTTGCTTCAAAAAAGAAGACCATAGTACACCAGAAGAATATAATATAATCTGAGGTCTGTGCAGGTCAAAGCTATAATACTAAGCTGTAATTTACCATTTTCATTGTCATTCTCTAGAGTGAACAGTGGAGTCTTCCAGAAGCCAGATGACATGTGATAATGCCATTGTCCCAGCAGCTAATGGAACACAGGCTTGTATGTTCTTGTGTTTTATATATTTTTTTGTTTCAACAACAAATATGGTAAATATCAAAAGACATAACCCTTACAAACAAAAGGCCTTGAGGTCCTCCACAATTTTTTTTAAAGCACAAAGCGTTTCTGAGACCAAACAATTTGAGAACTGCAATAACAGACAACAACGTATATTTTGACCACCTTCTATATGCCCAGTCCTGTGCTACGCAGTTTTCTTGAAGCATGTCACTGAAACCTGATGACAAGCCATTGTTGTTTCTCATTTTAATGAAGAGAAAGCTGACCCTGAGAGGTATTAAGTTAATTGTTGAGGGTCACATGGCTGGTCAGCAGCAGAAGTGAGATCTGAACCCACTGTATCTTCTTTCCTGGGCTCTGTCTTAAGATTCTGTAGCCTTGGAGAGTCAAAGGATGTTTAACTTCACAGTGAGCCCCTGCTCCGAGACTTGAGCTGGAAGTCTGAGGTATTCACCGAGCACACTTCTGGATGCCAATTTTGGATTATGAATCTCTGGCTAGTTGATTGGAACAAAAGGCTAAGGCCAGGATTGTGTCCATAATATTCCCAGAGATCTTGCCTCGACACTCCCAGCTCTTTCAAAGAGGGGTTTGTTGGCTGCCCTCTGTCTTTACCTCATTAGATTTATGAGCTCTTGACTGCAGCCAAGAAGGGCTGGCCAGCGCTGGGGGCCTGCTGTGGGGGCTGATTAATCAATCATGAGCTTCCAAGTGAAACTTGGGAGAGAGAGCAGGGCAGCCAGGAAGGTTACAGACAGGACTGTGTCATGATGTGTTGGCTCATTTTGGTGCCAATGTCTCCACTTTCGGCATTTAAGAAACAGAAGGGGAGTAGGGATAGAAAAGCTGGGTGGAGGGTTGTTACAACTACTGCTAGAAAGAAAGAAAGAAAGAAAGAAAGAAAGAAAGAAAGAAAGAAAGAAAGAAAGAAAGAAAGAAAGAAAGAAAGAAAGAAAGAGAAAAAAAGGGAAAATACCCTCAGATTTGTATGTTGTGAAAAATTCTTGATTTGGACTTGTATGATGTTATGGGAATCTGAAATGTACTTAATTAATTTTCATCACTTAAAAAGATTTCTTCAAAGTTACCATTAGTCATGCGTGGGATCCACAGGAGACCCCAAGGCTAGATAGATATTGCCCACGCCACCAAGCTGCGCACGAGCACACCTTTGGTGGGTGCACTGGCCCCAATGTCCTCTAAGTTCCTGATGAAGAAACTAAAGACCAAAGAATCTGTGTGGTTTGGTTGACATCCCACAGCTGGTTTATAGCACAAATATCATGATATTTTTCTGTCTTCAGATGTTTCACATTTCTGAATGTTAAGGACCAGCAAATTAGAAAATAAATGGGAACAGGATGAAGGTGGGGAGGAATAAAACATAGGATTGCCAACTTTTTCTTTTAACAAGTAAAGACATTAAGAAGCCACAACCACTACCTGATGTCAGCACTGCTCATAAAAGAAAGGACACCATGTGTATTTTAACATCCTTTGAATAGCCTAAATTTAGGTCTATGCACTACTCTGTATTTTCCTAGCATCCCTCATTTGAAGGCAGGCTGAGGTGAACTTTGTCCTCAAGCTGTATTGGACCCCTTCTGAGCTATAATTTTAATTCAAGAAGAAGATAGTGCAGAACCCTCCCCTGCTCTCTTCTTTGGGGAGGGAGTGAGCCCCGCTTTCTGATCATTTGAATAGCAGGTGTGAATTCTAATGCTGGTGAGCCAAAGCCCCAGGGCTGGGCTGCCGCCAGTCCTCTGAGAATCTGAGAGGTGCCAGAATTCCCAAGAGGACAGTGCCCACATGGCCTGGTTTTCCGAATACCTGTTGAGATCATTAAAGTGACTGATGAGAATCTGTGGGATGGCTTTCCATTTCATTTTCACTTGGATCCCAAACCTATGCATTGGAGCAAAAGGTTAATCCAGACATTAAGTGTCTCTAATTATTTAGCTTCCACAATCAGGGCTCTGCAAGAAACCAGAGCTCCAGCTTTTGTGCAAGCTGAACTCAGCTGACCACAACAAGAAAAAACGAAATATATGACCGTACTTGGATTCTTCCATGATCTCCATTACAATGATATTTGGCCTAATATAATAATGAAGTTATAAACATATTAGCTTGGAATGAGTGAATATGATGGTACCAAGTGTCTGCTGCTCATTATAGGCCAGAATGTGGAAAACTGCACCCCCCAAACAGTTCCATTTACTCCCAAGTCTCAGCAAAAAGGAGACCCTCAAGGTTAAGATGTCCAGCACACTAGTAGGGTGACCAGGAACTTGGTCATTTCAGGTGTGTGGATAACCAGTGAGTTGACCAAAATTTCCACTCCTAAATGCTGGGATAATTTTAGAAACTCTTAGGCCTTCTAGAAGGTTTTGAGAAGTCTAAATTAAAATAGGCTATGGGGGATTTCCTAGAGCGATGACCAACACCCAGGATGGCACTGACCCTTATCCATGTGTCCAGGACACTGATTACTGGACACTATTCCAGACCTGGGGAGTGGTCCTCTTGCTGTGCTGCTATATTCTGACCACTCCGTCCTAACTTCCCACCTCTGTGTGAGTTTTGGAAGCTAGCTCTAGGATCAATCTGGTCTTTCTGGGGTCTGTTGTGCCTTAGCATGTTAATGGGAGATTAATCAGTGTTGATGATACAGTTAAATTAAATTAAACCAAGCTAGTAAGTATTTCCTGAGCACCTACTATGTGCAAGATTATATGCAAGTTCCTAACTCTTATCACCTTATTGCAGCTAATGGCACAGGAAAAAGTGATAAAAATTTGGATTCCTTGGAAATTTGAGTCTTTGGAAAGGGTCAAGTTGCCCACACAAGAGTATTAATTTACCTAGCACATGGTTTATTTAGTACATACTTTCCATTGTGATCTCATCGAATAGCCCTGCTACTGCCTTCATTTTAGTGAAGCTCAGAGAGGTGAGGTGCTTCACTTGAGGCCACGTTGCTAATAAGTGGCAGAACTGAGGTGCATGCACTTCTATGCTGTGTTATAGTGATTTTCAGCCCTCTTCTCCAGATTCTGTCCAGGAAATAAACTGCAAGACTATATCTGGAACCACGAACTCATCTCAAACTCAATGATCTTTTAAATTTAACCACTTTTTTGTTTGTTTGTTTTATTTCTTAAGTATATTTTGTTGATTCTGCTATTACAGTTGTCCCATTTTTCTCCCCTTTACCCCTCTCCACCCCGTAACCCCCTTCCCTCCAGCATTCCCCTCCACCTTAGTTCATGTCCTTGGGTTGTACATATAGGTTCTTTGGCTTCTCTATTTCCTATTAGTATCTTAACCTCCCCCTGTCTATTTTGTACCTACCAATCATCCTTCTTATTCCCTGTACTTTTCCCCCGTCCTTCCCTCTTGCTCTCCCAGCCGATAACCCTCCATATGATCTCTGTTTCTGTGAATCTGTTCCTGTTCTAGTTTTTTTCCTTAGTTTGTTTTTGTTATTGCTCTATTTATTATATTCAATTGTTGATAGTTGTGAGTTTATTATTTTACCATTTATAGTTTTGATCTTCTTTTTCTTAGATAAGTCCCTTGAACATTTCATATAATAAGGGCTCGGTGATGATGAACTCCTTTAACTCGACCTTATCTGGGAAGCACTTTATCTGCCCTTCCATTCTAAATGATAGCTTTGCTGGATAGAGAAATTTTAGATATAGGTCTTTGCCTTTCATGACTTTGAATACTTCCTTCTAGCCCCTTATTACCTATAAGGTTTCTTTTGAGAAATCAGCTGATAGTCTTATGGGAACTCCTTTGTAGGTAACTCTCTCCTTTCCTGTTGCTGCTTTTAAGATTCTCTCCTTATTTTTTATCATGGGTAATTTAATTATGATGTGTCTTGGTGTGTTCCTCCTTGGGTCCAACTTCTTTGGGACTCTTGGAGCTTCCTGGATTTGCAGGTCTATTTACTTTGCCAGCTTGGGGAAGTTTTCCTTCATTATTTTTATGAATAAGTTTTCAATTTCTTACTCTTCTTCTTTTTCTGGCACTTCTATGATTCAGATGTTGGAGTGTTTAAAGTTGTCCCAGAGGTTCCTAAGCCTCTCTTCAGTTTTTTGAATTGTTGTTTCTTCATTCTGTTCTGGTTGAATGTTTATTTTTTTCCTTCTGCTCCAAACCATTGATTTGAGTCCCAGTTTCCTTCCTTTCATTGTTGGTTCCCTGTATATATTTCTTTATTTCACTTTGCATAGCCTTCACTTCTTCCTCTATTTTGTGACCATACTCAACCATTTTTGTGAGCATCCTGATTACCAGTGTTTTGAACTCTGCATCTGATACATTGTCTATCTCCTCATTACTTAGTTCTTTTTCTGGAGTTTTGATCTGTTCTTTCATTCAGGCCATATTTCTTTGTGTTGGTGCACCTGTTACATTGTAAGGGGTAGAGCCTTAGGTATTTTCCAGGGCAGGGCAATCCACTTCACTGTGTTGTGGAAGTCTGTGTTGTGTTGTGGGAGGGGTCTTAGAGGGAAAAATGTTGTTTGCTGGCCTCTCACCCCACTTTCAGTCACTTCCCCTGCTACCCAGAAGCAAATTAGGCCCTTCTGGTGCTGGTTCCCAGGTGGGTGGGTTCGTGTACATTCTAGGACCCTGTGGATCCTTCCAGTGGACTCTCCTCCAAGAATAGGAGTTTCTCCCACCACTACAATCCCCACAGGTTTTTATAGCCAGAGGTTTTGAGGCTTTATTTCCCTGTGCTGGAACCCTGGATGACATGGTCTGTCTTGCTCCCCAGTTATTTCTCCTGGTATATCTGGCCGTGAATGTTGGACTGCCCAGTCTGGTAGCCACCACCTCACCTTCCCAGTTCACCAGCCACCACCTTGCCTCACATCCTATCTTCCCTGGCCACCTGTCTCCACCCCTCCTATCAGTTTGGATGAATGTTTCTTCTTTAACTCCTTGGTTATTGGACTTCCATACAGTTCAGTTTTCAGGCAGTTCTGATTGTTTTTTGTTTTTAAATTGGTTGTGTCCTTCTTTTGGTTGTGTGAGGAAGCAAAGTGCATCTACCTATGCTTCCATCTTGGCCGGAAGTCTCAGACCTCTCTGAATTTAACCACTCTTTTACAGCATTTCTATAGTCATGCCTTATCATGTTGGCCTTATCCCATCTGTCTGAAGGACTGCAGTGCTGGAGAAGAATGTTCTGCCGTACGTCCCTGTGTGGAGACCCAGTGGACCAAAGACCAGTGCCATGAGCCGAAGGGTTGTAAGAATCGCCTCTCTTATTGTCTAGTCTACTCAGAAGACTGACCCTCCTTTGGCTGGGAGATGACTAATCACTTTTCCTCCTTGCTGCTAAAAATGTCCACTGGGTATGGAGCCTGACTTCCTGAACCATGAATTGCAAATGCAGGTTCAACAAGCTCTTGGGCAGAACTGGAGGTTCTTAGTCCAATTAAATCTTTGTAATAGGCTGTATAACATTGACCATCACTAAATTTGAAAAATGGGCTTTGCCACTTTCCAGGCCTGAGCTGCAGAAATGCCTGGAGCTTTAATGACCTGTGTTCATTAAGGGATCTGATAGACGTGAAGTTTTATAAGGTAAGGACCAAAAACAGATCAGGTTTTCAATGCCAAAAATCCATTAGGCCTGAAATAAAGGATGCAGTTGATCTATTTAGCAGATATAATTTGAGGTAGTGAAACCAAGTAAAATAATAAGACCTTGTAAATTTAGTGTTTATTCTAGGGACTGATCATTTAAAAGAGAAATATTCTTAGTGTGTATGACTAGGTAATATGTTTTTCTGCTCTATTTTTCTTCAGCGGCCTACTTACTTTTCTCTTTTCAGTGGGGGCAATAGTGCACTTTTTCCTATGATAATATGTTGGCTCAGGAGAGTAGATACTGCCTCTTGCTGGCTCTTTCTCTAGACTGACTTCTTTTTGATTCTGTTGTTAAAGGGTCACAGGGGAATGAAACCACCCCCTTGGCCAGCCTTCTTTATTTGGTTCAATCCCACTTCTTAGTATTGTCCCATCCTCTTTAACCAAAATGAAAAAGCATTTGGTTTGTTCTGAGTGTATTACTAACTATCTCATGGCTTGATAGAAGATTAGTTAAGAGAGTGAGTTGAATGTTTTCATCTACCACCCTTCTAGGTCTTGAAGTGATGGGAGAAGTTGCTTAAAAAATACAGCCTTTGAAATAAGAAAAGATACCATAACCAGAGAACTGGAATTTTTGTTCCCGAAATATAAAAGACCATGTGGTTATGTTTTCAGAGAAACCAGAGGGTAGAAAACCTAGGTGCAAAGCAACCTTAGGAGAAAAAGCACTAGAGGAAAAGCCATTTCAGTGATGTTCCACATTCACCTGAGTTTTGCTGCTTAGATGCAGGTGAAAAAAGAAGCGGAGCTGGTTCAACCAAGAATGAACCTGCCAAGTGCCTGTGACAGTGGGAGTGAGGCCTATGAGCAGAGAGAGTGGAAAATCTGTGCGCCGAATGACAAGAGTGACAGGTTATGTAGTTTAGTTTGGGGAGAGAGAGAAGTGACAAGGTGGTGTGTTCAATGGTCTGAGGTCTAAGTGGGCACGGGGAACTTTTGAACATTGATACTAGGAGTGGCAGTGGAGGTCATAGTCAGACAGACAGTGAGGTGCTTAAACATGAGATGCTTGAGCTGCTGGAGGTCATGGCGAGGTCCGTGATGGGGCCCCAGGAGTTGCTGTTTGTGTGGATGAGGTGGGGGAAGGTGTCACTGTTAAGTGTAGAGGGCCAGGAGCTCTGTCCTCCTGAACAACAACAACAAAAAGCCCTGGAGAGGCCAGACCAAATCCAAGCTGCAAGAACAACCCACCACTGACAGTAAAGTACGGCCACACACTGTTTAGCAGAAATGTGCTTAAAAGAGAACAACCAAGAACACAAAAAGCAAAAACAACAGGCAAATTCTGGCCACAGGAAAGCCAAGCAGGGGAATATGGATGGCTGATAGCAATGACGTCTCAAGGAAAAGCATCAAGTGAGAAAGAGTTATTATTTCTATTTAGTAAGATTTACAGTCCACAAAGAAAATGTAATAATGATGAGTCCTTGCATTCCTAACAATGTAAACTTGAAATATATTAAAAAACAAATTATTAAGCGACACAGATAATGTAGAAAAACATTAGTTTGTCAGATACTGTCATAGGCACAATTCATAAACTGTAGAGACACAAATACTTTATTTACACAAAAACGTTATGCACATGTACATAATTTGTTCTTATTTTAGAATCTATGCACTTTTTAAAAAAGTAGATGCTAAGCGTGTTTATTGTACAAATGGCTAGCAGCAATAAATTCCCATTAGCCATTAGAGGAAGATTCAAAGTTTATTAGCAGGTAGCTGATTGTTTCTATCACACCAAAGCTTAAGTCTTAAAACCTAAAAGTGAAGGAATAAAATCTTCTCCAGTAACTTAATAGGATTCTGCTTCCAACTTTGATTAGATTCCTCTTCATGTATGAGATATAAGCCTTCAGAGTCATTAAATTCTCATTTAACTGGTTGCTGGCTGTAAGTTAATACGTGGAATTATTTAGCTCCCCCTCATATATATGTGCAACATTTTCAATGTTCTGTGTTTCCTTGCCTTTGCCATTCCAACCCCGGATTTTCATTGCCTCTTCTCCTGAGTTTTGTGTGGAATAATTTTGGAGCTGAAAAAAAAATAGGCATCTCCTGTCTTTTTCTCACAGCCTTCATTTGCGTTTTAGTCTATTTTGGATTTTTCTCTGCAGTGTCTTCAATGTGCTGGATTTCCTGTTTTCATAAGCTTTATATAACTTAAAAATGTGATCCAAGATGTGTCCAGGTCAGAGGTTGTTATTGTTTTTTTACTGTAATGTGGAATATATTGACCCGCATAGTGTACACTGCGCATGACTGTTTGTAGGGTTAGTCGTCTTTAGATGACCACCGCTCCCGTTCTGCTGTGCCTGGGCACTCTGCAAATTCCATTACTAGTCCCCTTGTCGTCAGGCGTGGCCCGTAACTGAGCTCTGGGCAAAGGGGTACCTGGCAGAAGTGATGTGTGTGCTGGTCTAGGCCTGGTTCTTTGAAAGCAAAACCAAACCAAACATCCTAGCTACCCCCACCCCTTGAAACATACTCTTTTCCCACACTGGGGCTGAATGAGGAGAATTCCCAAGACCTAGAAGAAAGTGAAAGCCCCAGATAGAAGAAGCTGGGGACCCTGAGCGAGGAGCAAAACCCTTTCCGACCCTTATTGGACTGTGCGTGCCCTGGGCTCTCGACTCTCATTATTGCATAAAATTAGCCCCTGCAATGTGGGCGCTGTCTGCTACAGCCGTGTCTTACTTCCCTTTCCTACTACAACACTCTTCGAAAGCCCGCAGTTGTGCACACTTCCGATGTGTCAGGATCTCTGATCGTGTGTGGAGTTTTTCTTAAGGTATCTTAGCTTGGTCACTTGCCTAAAGAATTGTGATTCTTTTAAGATGGCCCCGTGCCTGAGACCTTGGCACATATTTTTGTTATTCCCAAGCAGTCTTAAAGACAGATCTCCTAAATGTATATGTCGTACTCAGCTGGAAAGAGTCAGAGAAAGCGGTCATATGGAATAAATTACATTTATCCAAAAACATTTATCAACATCCTTATAGCAAATTCTTCAACCTTAGCATTTATTTCACTGTCTTTTGCTCCATAATCTCCCAGCACATAGGAAGGAAGCTGTACAGGAACCACGAGGAACAGGGCTCTGTGCATTGCAGGGCCTTTCACGAAGTATAAAAACCTGTTCAGCTCTAAAGATCAAAACTTCCCCCCATCTGGGGTATATAAATCCTATGCAAAGATTTATGAGGAGGGTTATCTTAAGTTATGTGTTGGGTGTTAGGTTTGGCACATAATAAATATAAATGATCCTCACAGGACAATAGATTAACATCTAGGGAGAAAAAAAAGCAGGCATCTGTGGAATTTCAATGGAGAGATGCACTACTCTTCTCAGAGAGAAAGGGGCTTCCAATCCCCAGGAAACAGAACTACGATTCTTGTTCTTAAGCCCCTTTCTAACTCCTCTGCATGGGAGGAGGGGAAACTTATCTGCTCAGAGATATTTGGAAAAGGAGCTATTGCAGGTTTGAGTCGCCCCTCTGGATCGCCTTGTTTTCAAAGGGTGCCTCAGGCTGTTCTCTGGGCTGCTAGCTGGCAACCCTGTGGGAGGCCTTGGACGGCCAGCTATGGCAGTGGCCTTGAATGGGCCTGTCCAGTTCTGAGGGGACACTGATGGTCTAAGCCACACCCTCCGAAGCAGCTTTGATTGGTAACAATGCTCACATTTTCTTCTTCAGCGACGTAAGCCCATGTCTCTTACCTGGTTCTGAACTCGGAGTGTGCGAGGCATGAACAATGGAAGTATTTGT